>VYXD01014929.1:636-53841 GCA_013397195.1 Hylia prasina | reverse complement strand
TGTTAAACCTGTGCCAAAAAACCAAAAAAAAAAACCTAGGGAAAACTAGGAGGAAAAAAAGTTTTTGAGAAACTTGTGTAGCTTCTTACATGTGGCAGCCAGCAAGTGGGGTCTGCTCCTGGGCTGTGAATCATAGAATAATTGCTGGGCTTTCAATAGCAATGACATTTTCAGGACAAACCCTAGGTTTCTGAGGGTTGCTTCACCTGGCTAGATCCCAGTCATATGTCACCAGGCCCCTCTCACTGAAAAAAAAAAGTAATAAGTAAATATAAATGAATAAAACCCAATAGTTGATGTTTGGAAAAATCCCATACATTTCAATGAAAACATATTTTTCTGGAATTTTCCTGGCTTGCTTTGTTTGGGGTATTCTCTCAGAAAAGTGTTGGCACTTATTAAGACACTTCTCTGGTCTGGCTTTGCTCCAGCAAAGCATGGCCTCATTCCAGCCTGCTGTTAATGACAATGCTGTAGTGACACACACCAGCCTACTCATTATTGTGCAGAGACAAGAAACGGCACAAAATAGCCTATTTAACAACAGAGAAAATAGGTAAACTTGACAGGCTTTGGAAGCAGACTAACTATAGTTAGGCACTGGCAAGAGTAAGAAGCATGATGTAATCACATGCTCATGCTTTTATTGAACGCAAAATTCATTTGAGAAAGAAAAGTGGAGAATGCTTCTCTCCTAACTGGTATCTCTTGTAAGGAAATAGCTGATTTCTCTGGAGGGTTGCTTGAGGAGGAATTTATATTTTGTTGATATTTTGCTCCCTCAATTTTTTTTTCCTTTGTTTTTTTGTTTTACAATTGAAACTCTTGCTGTTATTAAGTACAACATTTCTTTCCTAAGCAGATGTTTCATTGTTTCTGGTAGGTGTTCAAGGTTTAAGCATTGTGACAAAGCTTAAAAAACTAAGAATATTCTCTGTAGCTCTCAGCATTTGTGTTTTGAAATTCATTGCCTGCACTGTTAGTATGCTGAGTGCAACACCACCAGAACAGAGCTGATATGCTGTTGACACACTTGAGGAGAAGGAAATCATATGACCCAGGATGCTCAGTAAGGCCCTGAAAACAACTGAAATGCACCAGAGAAAGCAACAAGCTGCATTTCTCTTTCAGGAATGGCATCTTTTTGAGCCTCCTTTTCTCAAAGGACTGAGCTGCCAGAAGACCATGAAAAACATTGTTACGGGTCAAAGAAAAGTCGTCTCTACAGCATCTCCAAAACCTGGTCTAATTCCTGTGTGCTGTTTTGTGGGCTAGTCTCATAACAATACTTTGAAGATGGGATTTAAATGCTTTAGGAAGTGCAAAGAAGGGCAAGAAGTGAGTGTACTGCAGGGAATTAAATGAATGAGTTATGTATGAGGTGATGTTTGGATAGTACATTATCTCCAGGCCTAGGAGGAAGGTGACAGAAGGGGTCTAATTGCATGATGTAGTCCCTAAGGATGTTCATACAATAACGGATGACAGAATGCGTTCACACTTGAAGGGAATGGATAAATAATCCATAGACGTTGTTTGAAAGGAAGAAATGAAAAGTTCAGAATACCTATAAAGTCCCTAGTATTTCTCCCAGATGGCTTTTGGCATAAAAACAGGCTAAAAACATAACTAAAGGTACTAGGTTATGTACATGTGTGTACATGGACATGCATAGAGGTGTATTTCAAGATGGGATGTATTAGATGACCAGAGACTAAAACCATTTGTTAACCTATTGTAAACAATGCACAAGCATAGATATTTCTGCCTACTTTTTACCAACATTTTTTTACTTCTGTTGTGCACGACTTTCCTTGTTTCCCTTTGTTAACTTTCTTAGGAAAGGGAAAGGGCAGAGGAAGTTGCCCTTTCCATATGACACAAAGTTTCATGACCTGATGCTACTAAATCCCTTTTTCTGTTCTAGTGGCTCAGAAATGGTGCAGGACTGGTAGAGAGAGGTGGCCCTTTCTGCCCCCAGGGAGAGGAGCTGTGTACCACCAGCACAATCTCCAGAGGAGGCTGCCCATTGCCTGGAGCAGGAAAGGTTTTGTTGTGTGTTCTTTTGTTTGCTCTGCCCAAGAGAAAGAAAAAAACCCAAACCTGTGACAAGCATGCTGTGTGGAGAAGAGCACATAGAGAACGAAGCCAAGGCACTCTGTGAAAGTGAGGTCACACTATTGCAAACCACACATTTTTTTCCAGAGTGTAGACAAATTGCCATGTAATTATGTTAAGCTGCAACAATGGCAGATGTACTTACAGAGGAGATAACAATGATTGCTGCAGGCAAAGCAGTAATGCAGTTGAGATTTTTGCTCTGTGAGGTTACCCTGACTTTGTACACACCCGTGTACCCCCCAGAGTCCAGGAAAGCCCAGCTGACCCATCAGTCCAGTGTGCTCAGGCAGACCAAGTCCAGCAGCCAGACACACATAAGGGACTGATTGCACTTGGCATGGCATTTGCCTTCATTTGCTTTCCAACTTAAATTTAACTTTTTAGGGCTCAACCAGATGAGGCTGCATACTGCAGCTGTGAGGTCTATCCATAGCTTCATGGAAAACAGCAAAGCTCTTTGGCAGACTCCAGCTGCCCGGGCTGTGCTTGCTCAGCTCCTCTGCTGGCCAAGCTCCAATGCCCAAACCTCTGGCTGCTTGTGAGGCTTACACTTCAGCCATGCTTTTCTTCAAGAATCTCAAACCACTCCCCTGGTGTTAGCAAGTGTCCTGGGATAGAGTTCATGCTCATGCTAGCACCTGGTACAGTGCTGTGGCTTGGATTTAGAATGAGAGTAACATGGATAACACACTGATGTTTTGGCTGTTGCTCAGTAGTGCTTACCCTAAATAAAGCACTTTTCAGTGTCCCAGGCTCTGCAATGGGAAGGGCCACCAGAATCTGGGAGGGAGCATGGCTGGGACAGCTGAATTGAACTGGCCAAAGGGCTATTCCGTATCTTAGAATGGCATGGTCAGTATAAACTGGGGAGGGTTACCCAAAAAGAGAGCAATCACTGTTTGGAAATGAGCTGCGTATTGGTCAGTGGGTGGTGAGCAATTTTATTGTCTGCAACTTGTCTGTTGTGGATTTTATTTTTTTCTCTTTTCTTCCCCCCCTCATTACTATCATAGTTTTTGTTACTGTTATTTTATTAATTTATTTAATTTAGTTTCTGTTGTTAAACTCTTCTTAGCTGAATCCATGAGGGTTTTTTCTCTTTTTCTGATTCCCCTCCCTATCCCACAGTGGGGAAGAGGGACTGAGTGAGCATCTGCATGGTACTTAGTTGCTGGATGGATTTAAGTCATGACAGTGAGATAGAACTCATCAACCTTCTCTGAGGGCTTGTCAGTATGGGACAGATAGAGTAATAATAATAATACAATCAGGGAGCATTGAAGTTCTCCTCTGAAGTGTTTTCCTAGGATATTTTAGGATGATGTCTGTGGCACAGTGACTCAGTTCGTGAAGACCTCCAGCCTCCCAAAGCAGTAAGAATTCACCAGTAAACAGACCTCCTCAGACTTTGATCCTGTTGTAGATTGCTGTGAACAATAGGGCAATATGTGGGAAAGAATAACAGCAAAAGTTTTCTGTTCTAATTATTTGGGTATCTCATATGGAGGGTGCATGCCCATAAGGCTACATAGTAGGCGTTCTGTATGTTGATCACACTGAGCAAAATGACACTATTTGGGCAGAGATGTTTGTGTTAGCAAATTTGTCCCAAAGTTACAAGGCTATTTACTCTGAACTTTGCAGGTACTTTGAACCTAGAGCTGAATTTTCTGTGCTTAGCAGGCTATTTTTTCTCCTTAAGAGGTTTAATTGGTTTGAGCAGTAGAAATGACCTTGCCAGAACAATGACTTGTTTTCAGATATCGTGAGAAGCACACAGAAGATGCTGTTAACTGTTGCACTTCATCAGATAGCACATCTGAATCCTGAAAGCTCAGAACTCATTGCCTGTGAATCATAGATGATGGCTCTTCCTGCCTGTACAATACCACCATGCAGAAATTTTAATCATTATCAGAAAATTAACTTTCCTCCTAAAAGCTTTAAATATTGCTTTGAGATGTATACTAAGAGAAACTGTATGTCATCTGTCACTGATGTCCCTTTACACTGAGTATTTCTGTTACTCAGAGAGATCACTGCCAAGTGTTCCCAGGCTGAATGAAGAGGACTCCAGTGCTGGCCAGAGACCCACTGATAGGGCATGAAGGGTGACACAGGTACCGTGTATTGGATGAGCTGCTGCCAGGTTACATGTCTGGCAAAACTGGAAATCTTCCAGGGTGACTTTTAATACTTTTAAATCTGAGTTGATGCACTGATGGATGGGGGTTGGCAGTATGGTGACTGCTCAGAGTGACTAAAAGGAGGGAGTGACCCACACTGAAAACACAATTCACCTACACAAAACCTGTGCTCTATCCCCTGCTGCATATTCCTGGAGGTGAAAACCATCCCCATCAAGATGCTGGAGGTGCGTTGTGGCTTGTGAGTCAGCACCTTTGAGGAGTTTATGGTGGGAGCTGAAAACTTAAGTATGATGTATAAGAAAACAAAAGAGCTCCTGACACGCGTCTGGTGTCTTTGTTCAGCCTGGTGAAAATTTGTAACAAACATCATGGGTCCTACCAGTGGGTTGTGACTCCCTCCTGGTGTTACAGGCTGCCTGTCTTCTGTACTGGGAAGATTTTAGGATCTGTGATGGCCATAAAAAATTAGCTGAAAGAACCCCTGAAAGGACAGTATCTGTCAAAGCCTCCATCCTACAGACAGCTGCATTGTCTGTCTGCCCTCTGCCCTTGATTCCCTCCTCGGGTCCCTGAGCCAGAATGCACTAACCCCCTCAGAGACTTTTCTGTGACGACACAGCTGAAAAACAGACTGAAGCATATGTTTGAAATCCAGATAACAGAAAGGCAGATTGTGCTGGGAGAAAGTCCAATACAATTTAGAGAAAGTCATGCTGCTGTAAGGTTCCATCACTCAAAGTTACATGATACAAAAAAAAAAAAAAAAAAAAAAAAAAAAAAAAAAGTACAGAGTACTTAGTTTTAATTTAGTAGAAGTAATTTTGATTTGAGCTGGGCTGCATGCTGTCTACTGAAAAAAAAATAATTTATAGGCTTTAATTGTAAAAGAGTGAAGCCTTTTGCTTCAAAGAGCCCATCAGCAATCTGTCTTTCCTGTTTTATCAGTAAGCGAAGCTGAGAGCAAATAACAGATGGGAATGTCCCTTAGCACCAGCGGTGAATGTTCATGAAATATAGCACAATCTACCTCCAATGTGTTATGTTTTTTAACAGGAGTAGTAGGTGTGGGGCAAGATGAATAATTAGCTCAGATCAAAGATCCCTTTTTTTCCTACTGAGAAGATGGCAGCAGCTGGCATTTGGGAAATGACCAAATTATTTTGGTGTGATGGTTGAAGCAGAGACAAACAGCTTCAGAAGACATGTAGAATGAATTTTAGGTGGTGATAGGAGCATGAAAAAGATTTTTATGTCTGGACTTAGATCCCCCCAAAAGAAAAAAAAATCCAATTAACTCATTGCCTCATCAGGAGGCAAATAAACCTCTTCTAGCCACAGAAAAAACTAAGATTAGATTGTCCAGTGGACTTAGTACTGCAATGCTGGGAGATGATGCAGAGGGAGAACCAGTTTGCATTGCATTGATGGCTGGGTAGAGCACGGATGGAGCATGTCTGTGTTGGATCAACAGCCTCCCAGGGGACACAGAGCCCAGCCCAGTTATCAGTGGACTCTGTGCTAACACAGCCAGAGCCCTTCTGATACCTGTGTTGCCTTGAATAGCACCACCTGGCTTTGGAAACATCCCTTAAAGGGCTAAGATTTTCAGGGGCTTATAAAAACCAGCATGTTGAGTAGGAGGCTCTTTAGCCTGCCCAGCAGAAGGCAAGAGAAATGTTTAAATGCCTTAGAAGTGAGAGGGAAAGGTCTCTGTGTGTGTTCAGGATGCAGAGCTGTGAAAGATGGCCAACTCCTCCCTGCTCTGAAAAAGCAAACAAGCAGAAAAATCCTACAAATGAAAGCATCATAGAATGGCAGGGATAACTTTCAACAGACTGGATTGTTCAGAGCTCTGTCCAGCCTAGCCTTGAACAGCTTTGGGGATGGGGCATTCACAATTTCTGTGGGCAAACTGTTCTAGTGCATAATCATCCTCGCCATAAAGAATTTCTTCCTAATACCTGATCTAAACCTGACCTCTTTCAGTTTGAAGCCATTCCCCCTTTTCCTATCACAACCTGCCCTTGCAAAAGATCCCTCTCCAGATCTTTTGTAGGTCACTTTAGGGACTGGAAGGTAATTTAAGGTCTCCCTGGTGTGCTTTCTTCTCTAGGGAGAACACCCCCAGCTCTCCCTGCCTCTCTTCACAGGAGAGATATTCCAGGCCTATGATCACAATCTTGGGCCTCCTCTGGGCTCACCTGGAGAGGTCATCAGTGTCATGCCAAGCTTTCTGAGGGATTGAGGGGATTTTGGTTTCTACCACTATTGAGAAAGAGAGAGAGATGTTACCTCTCTGAGCTGGGGTTCCTCATTGATTTAATATTGAATCCATTTTTGCAAGCAGAGTCACTTCAGCAGGAGAAATCCAGCATATGAGGGAAATGTTAGTGATGAGGGAAACACTTGCTGCTGTCCCTCCAGGGGATTTGTCATGGCATAAGTGCTGGGAGGTCTGTGTGTATCCAGCCTGAAATAGTTCTGTCTGTTAAGGCAAGTTATAGTCCAGTATTTTCAGCATTTAAATTGCAGAAGATGCACTTCTGTGCAACATGAACTTAAGTCTTATCTGAAAGATCTATTTCTTACTTTCCCAATTACAAAATGGACAACTGCTTTACATATGTTCACTATCTGTTAGTTTATGCTTAGCTACTCATCTCTCATTCTAGCTCTATTTGATAGAAAATGCCAGAGGGCCAGATTGTTAAACAGTGTAAATTAACCAATTCCACTGACATCAGCTGATTCTCATAAGCAGGAATTCAGGGCCCTCCTGGATGGGTTTCACAGAGAAACTGTGTGATCTGTTTGCACACAAATGGAAACATGTAAATTGAAGTGGTGCTTCAGCTATGGTGGTTCAGACCTCTGCAATGTGAAATGTTCCAGAGCCATGGGACTTACTTTTGTGTGGTATTCAAGTTACCTTAAAGCTTACGGGTATAAGTGCTTGTTCCACCATTCTGAGCTTCCCAAACATTTCAGGTGACTGCACTGATGGTAGGTTGAATGTGAGTGGAATTTCACTTGGTTTAAAATTCTATATCTGGAAAACTAAAAAAGTTTGGGTAGAGGTGATGTGAATTGAGAATAAACTCAAGTTCAGACAGAGTTTCAGTAGGGTCAGACCATTTATGTGCTTGTGAACAATAAAATTCCAGGATATCACATTCAAATTAGACTTGGAGGAACTTTTTACATAATCCTCTGAGAAAGTAAACCAAAACTCCATGAATCCAAAAGCACAGGCTTTTAAATTCTCCTGGAATGGAAGGTGAAGAATACTGTATCATGCACCCATATAATTACAATTGTTTAGCCTGATGATGATATATTTGTAAAAGGGAGATTCTGGCACGTTTTGAAGTATAATGCTGTAAAGAAGCCATTGAGGAAGTAAGAAAATAAAACCCCAAAACCAAAGCAAGAATCATTATCAGAAGACCTAAATATAGGTTGCATATGTTACTCCAGACTGAAAATATGTTCTGGAAAACAAACAGGAGATGCTTTAGTGGCAGTAGCCAAATACAGAAACAACAAGAAAATAATAATCAGAAAAAGAAGACAACAGCATAAAAGAGGCAAAAATATTTGGAAGTGTAATAAGAAGATATATTAAAAGTTTCTTTGGCCTTCATTTTTACAGTGGTTTTTATGCTTACATTGGTGAATTGATGTAAAATTCCTGTACTTAAGTAGAACTGGGTTCTTTAGAATATTCATCATCCTGTCAGGAGGAAATCCTTCCAAATTTGTTTTAGTAGCAATTTGGTTTAATTTTTTTTTTTGTTTGTTGAAAGAAATATTAACTTCTCATTCACAAGTGCCAAAAAGTAACAAGGATTAAAAAACACCAGTTTCCCTGAAGAAGAAATAAAATGAGACTTTCTTGGTTACTGGTACTACATAAATGAATATTACAGCAGTAGCTATGAGAGGTTTTTTTACCCATTACATATAAAAAGCCAACTGAGGAAAAACTGATGATAAACCACTGTGTAGGCATTATGGGGTTCTGTCAGTAAAAACAGAAAAACATGAGTAGTTTATGATGTCTTCAGACTCTGAGGACACTTATATACCTGTATCGTGTTTTTCTAGTTTCAACACTTTCATTATCCTATACCACCATGAGGAGCAACATTATTTTCCTGCATTTATGGCTTGTAGCAGCCACATATACACAGGCTTCTGAGGAAGAAGGTCCCCATCAGTGTAGTATTTTGTCTATAAAAATGTCTTCTCCTTGGGTACTAAATCCTAGTATTGGGAGGAACCAGGAAGCCTGAAGATATTTCTTCTAGAACAGCAATCCTCCTGAAGTTTAACAGAACCTCAGGAAAAAGAAAAAAAGAGAAATGCTGGTTTTATTTATTTATGTTAAAAAACCCAATTAGAACAAAAAACCTAGAGCCCACAGCAAAAAACAAGCAAAACCCACGAAAACCCAGAAAATGAGCAAACAAACAAAAACAAACAAAACAAAACCAACAAACAAACCCAAAAATCCCCCAAAACAAAAAACCAAAAAACAAAAAAGAAAGAAAAAATCACCAATAAAGTGATTTTCTGCTGTTTTCACTTGCAATTGTAGTGACAATATTTCAGTGAGAGACTCAATAATAAGAAATACTGAGTTTTGTTTCCAGATATGGAAACATATCCCAGGTTCTCATATCCCAGAAACAGTACATGGATCATTCTTTGCTCCCTGTCGATGACAGACACCTGACTGCTTTTAAAGAGGCCTGACTTTTTTTTTTTTTCCTCAAATGAAATATTTTCCAGCAAGTATTCTTGCTTAGTTGTGGACCTCCCTGAAAAGCGGCAGACGCCGTGAGACTGCTAATTTGTAACCTACTTTTTACCCTTTTCAGCGCGGTTCCGGTCGAATCGCAGGCGCTTTAGAGAGCTGGGAAGATGCTGGATTCGCCTCCGCTGCTTTTTCCTGCCTCCCTGATTTCGTTCTCCCAGCGATCCCCACTAGATGGGAGTATCAGCCCAGCTCCAAATTCCAGCTCCTCCGGCCATCTCCCGGCGCATCTGCAAAACATCGCCGTGATGGGGATTTGCATTTTTTGGTTTTGTTTTGCGGAAGGGATGGGTGTCCTCGCTGTCCTCAGGTGCTCGGTGCTGCTCCTGGGGCGGGGTCTCAGCGGGAAAGGGGATGCCGGTGTTGGATGTGTGGGATCGGGGGAACCCCTGGGGACAATCCAGGCTGGGGATGAGCAGATGGAGAGCAGCCCTGCCCAGAAGGACTTGGGGGGGCTGGTGAAGGAGAGGCTGGACATGCCCCAGCCATGGCACTCACAGCCCAGAGAGCCAAAGGTGTCCTGGGCTGCACCAGAGCCCTGTGGGCAGCAGGGGAGGGAGGGGATTCTGCCCCTCTGCTCTGCCCTGGTGGGAGCCCCCCTGCAGTGCTGCATCAGCTCTGGGGTCCCAGCACAGGGAGGACATGGAGCTGAATCCAGAGGAGGGACACCAAGGTAACTGTAGGGAAGGAGGAGGCTTTGAGGAAAGGCTGAGACAGATTTGCTCAGCCTGGAGAAGACTCTTGGGACACCCTATTGCTGCCTTTTGATACTTAAAAGGGGCTTATAATAAGGGTGCAGACAGACCTCTTACCAGAGCCCAGTGTGACAGGACAAGGGAAGATGGTTTTAAACTAAAAGAGATTCGATTTAGATTAGATATAAGGACAAAGTTTTTACTATGAGGGTAGCAGATCACAGGAGCAGGTGGTCCCTCCCTGGAAACATTCAAGGTCAGCTTGGATAGGTCATTTAGATCAACCTGACCTAATTAAAGATGACCCTGCTCATGGCTTGGAGTAGGTAACCTTTAAAGGTCTGTTCTAACCCAAACCATTCTGTGATTCTCTGCTTAGGATTAGGGATGCACACATGGCAGCTTCATGCAAATCAGGCTGAAGACTGTTGAGAGAAGTAAAGGAAATAAGAACCATCTCTACCAGTTTTGTTTCTTTACCCTCAGATTTATTACCTTATATCTTTTGCACACTCTAATTTTTTATTGCAGTATTTAACATAGCAGCTAAGAGGAGGGCCATTAATAATGTCTCAGAATGAGCTATACTTTAGCAGTTGTATTTTGCAACATATACTCCTTACTGGTGTTTAAATTTATCTTTGTTCAGATGCATCATTTGGGTCAGAAATCCTGGCCCGTGTTCAGGATGTGTTTTACACTTTTATCACCATAACTATTCAAAATCTGTATTCTTTCAGAAAGTGCAGTGTTAAAATGGAGCCAGGAATACAAGCTCCTGCTTTTCTCCTTGGGATTCAGAGAATATCTAGAATGATAGAAAAATGGACTTCAGTTTCCCAAGCTAAATGTTACTTGTTTTGCTTTAAAAGAAATTTATCTTTAAGTTCTCCTTTCCATTCTCACTGCCCTCCTGACCTTCTTCGGCCATTTGGAGTGGTAGGTATAGCAGAGTATTTTGGTGATGAGGCTTTTGAAAATGTTTAGTAAGTTGAGCAGAAACTTTTAAAGGCAAAAATGGGGGTGGTGTTTTTGGTTTTTTTTTGGCCATGAGTAAACAAGAAAAGCCAAAAATTTAGTGAAGATTAGTGAGGAATAAGGAAGGATTCTTGTGTGTGCAGTCTGTATATTGCACAGAGCATAGTGAATGAGACAGAGATCAATATGCATTCTTCCAGTCATGTCTTTCTAATGTGTTTTAAATTATGGGATCTTCTTGTTTTCAGTCATACTCTTTTAAGATAGAAAATTACATAAAGACTAACAGTGAGAGTATGTTAAAACCCCAGATATTTTGCTCATGAGGCAGGTAGTGACTAAATTAATGCTTTATCTCAGCCATACTAATGAGATGCAATTGCATTGCAGTCTTTAATTACATGATTGCTTGGACCAGACCTGCAATGCATATAAATGACTGTAGCTCCCTCAGAGTCAATGCCAGTGTACACTAACAGGGAATGTAATTCCTTTTCTTCAACAGAGTAATTTTCCAGAGAAGAACCTTCATTTACTTGAATTAAAAGAAATTCTATCTATAAAATATTTTAATCTGGTCTACTTACCCACAGGTGTAGGGGCTGCATAGACTTATGAAGGGCAGTATACCAGGAAATCTGTTGTTATTATATTATGTCATTAAAGATTGATCATATACTTAAAAACCTGTATCATCATCCATATGGACAAGGGGCAGAGCCCTGGAACCCATTTTTGGCTAGCAACTGCCTAAATGTGCACTTTCCCCATTCTATTAATGTGTAATTTTATAGGGCTGCTCTAGAGCCCTCTTCAAGTATTACTGAGCATTTCTTTCACATACCTCTCTCATGCCAGGATGTAAATATATTGCACCTAATGCTTCAACCTATTTTTGTTTTGCATCAGCAGTTAAGGTAAAAAAGCTAAATCTAATATTTCCAACACTCCCCATACAATTTCCTTGATTATAAATACATAATGGTTTTGGATTCCCTGTGCTAAATTGCTGCAGGCTCCCTGTGAGCATTAAAGGTTGCTGTTAAATGCTGACCAGTTTTAAATACCCTAGCAGGCATTAAAAGCCTGCCATGAAGGTAGTGACTTGGCCACATCTCTCTGGAAGTGGGGCTGCAGTGCTGGGTTTAAGTATCAGACCCTACAGAGAGGACCCAGGTACACCCTGCACTTGCTGCCATATGCAGGCTCCTCTTGCCTTGATTTTTCATGAAAACTGTTGTGTTTTTAAACTTCCTGGAGCTTAATTAATAAACACGACAATGAAGTGAGACTTGGCACAAAGCCTTTTCTCATCCAGCACATGGGCATAGTAGGGTAATTGCAGTTATTTACATTTGGCATCCAGCTGACTGAACTAACAGCACAGTATCTTTTTTTTTTTTTTTCCTCTTGGAGTAGAGAGGCTATTAAATTAAACAGGTTAATGTAGCTGCAGCATTTCACCCCCTGCTATCCCTGCAGCCACAGTAAATCTGCCACCTGTTTATTTCCATAAAAATTCAATTACAGCACCACCAGTTTATTCTTCTTATGTGTGTTGTTAACTTCAGGCAGTTTCAGACTCAAAGTGCGTGGCCTGTTCCTTTCCAAAGCTGTTTTTCTGATGCTTCTCCTTAGCTGATAGCCTTTCATTTTGTTAAGTATCCCAGCCCCACACCTCTTGAAAATGAGGGAATATATTTCTGCCGTGGTACTTTGCCTTGGTGGTGTGAAAGGCAGAAACAACATGTGCAGATACACATATATACACATATATACACATATATACACATATATACACATATATACACATATATACAATATATACACATATATACACATATACACATATCTCATCCCACTCTGGGGCACAAGCAGAGAACTGGCTGTAGGCTCCCAGCAGCAGCAGTTAAAAGAGGTTAGCAAAACAGGCTAATGACTCACAGCAAACCAGACGTCTTTTAAAATCATGCATAAATTCTCCCCTTTTCTTCCTCTTCCCTGATTTTCTCCTCTGAGAGAGACAAGCACATCTCTCTGTAGCAAGGAGGCTCTGAATGAGGTGCTCCTTCATATTTGGGTTGCATTAGGTAAAACATAATCTTTACAAGATTGTCCTGGATACTCTTGTCATTGAGTCAGAAGCAGCAGGTGACAGCAGAGCCTGGACTGGCTCTGTCTCTGCTGGCTGCATTTGGGTGCTCATTTGGGTGCTACAAGAACTGGATGTGGGTGCCAGAGTGAGGAGAGAAAGGGAAAAGCATGAAGATAAGTCACCTGGCACACTTGTTTCATGGTGTCACTTCACCCCCTCAGGATGCCAAAGGGAATGATAACATTTCATTCACTCCCTTATTTTTGGTGGGACAAATAAGTTGGAAATGTTATTCTTCCAACAGTCTAATTTCTGGTCAGATGCTTGACTTTTTCCATTTCATCACTGTTCCCTCCTCTTCCTCTGCCTTCACCTGCTTTTGTGGTTAAGAGCTTTTGCTTCTGCCAAAACCAATTTTTAATGGGGAGACTGAAGGTCAGAATTCAGAGAAAGGAAGAGTGTTTGAGTCAGAAATATGTATGCTGTCATCCTTGGTCCTGGTATTGCTGCTAGCACAGGCACTATGGGAATGAATGAAAGGACCCTTTTCTATGTGCTATTGCTGGGAGAGCATTTTAGAAATTATGGAGGGTAGGAGCAGGGTGCAGAGAGGGGAAAAACTCTGTTTTTTTCTTCAGGGGATGGGATAGCTTCATTTAAAAATTGCAGGAACTAAAACTGCCTCCTTCAGGACTTATTCAGAGATTCAGAGGCTGATTTCCTCCTGCTTCATGTCTGTGCCCTGGGACACTCTAAGCGGCCACCAAGCCTGTGATTTCCCTAGAACATCCCTTGTGGCAGCATTTGGCAGAGGTACAGACTGATCTACACTGAGCTGAACGGTCCACTGGGATTGTGGAACTCTTGAGAGAGACTAGATTTATTAGCCCTTCTTCTGTGGCAAACAAGCAGGTGTTTTCCTCAAAAAAACCCACCACCCTACCCAAAGAACATTGGCTTATAAAATATTGACTACTATTCTTGCCTGATGCATTTCTGACTTTGATTTTTACAAGTACAGACCAACTCTGAACACGTTTTGTGATTGGCTTCTTCCTGCTGAAGTGAGATGAGAGAACTTGCTCCAAAGCCACCTTCTCATCCTGCAGTGGCTTGAAGGCTGCTGTGGAGGGGGAACCACCCATTGCATCTCTCTCAGAGGGAGGATGCACTTGCTTCATCCCATTTTCCATGAAAATGCTAGTTATAAATCAACTGTATTGCATATGTAAGAGAAAACTGGGCCATAAGGAAATCCTACTACCACTGAATCATATGGGTAGCCTTTGACACAAATACTGTGTCTACTTTCATATACTTTGTCTGAGTTTTGCACAATTATTTATTATGTATGACCACTGCATTGCTCAGGCTGGATTACACTAACAGTCTCTAGAAATCTCCCTCATGTTGTATTTTACTGTTTTCCTCACCAGAGTTATATCCATAGGAGAAGAATGGCAGAATTTTGTGAAATGATTTAAATTTGGAATGACAATATTTTCAAAGGACAATTAAGAGAGGGTAAGTGAGGTTTATATCTGTTATGGTATTTAGTCAGAGCCAGACATGGCTGCATTTTCTTTGGATACCAAATTACTCATCTTCAACACAGTTAAATAGTAGTATTTTTTTTCCTTCTGGACGATTAGAGTCTTTCAAGTAAAATCGTAATTAATTTTTTTCTGTCTTGATTCTTCTCTTAAGCAAAACTCAACAAGGAAATTATGCCTCTGCTTACATTTGAGAATGCAACTGACTTGGGGTTTCTTTATGTGCCAGAGTTCAAGTTTGCCTCCTGGTTCAAGGATTTGCATAACCATGTTGATGTCAGAGTAAATGTTTGTGCAGGAAGGAATTCTTGGGAGGAGCCAGAGCAGCAGAATCTAGTCTTTCTGCAAAATGTTGCTGTTTTTGTTGTTAAGTAGTAAGAGCTTACTTTAAAAAAGAAAACTGTGGCGATGTGTTTGCTCTTGCTGCAGGTGATCTCATGTGGTTGTTATCAACTTGGAGTCATAAGGCTGTGATATTTGTTTTAATTGACCACAACAAAGATTGCTGAGGAAATTATTAAAGAAACCCAAAGAACATTGGACAGGTTTCCAAATCTTTCTCATTTGAGGGTTTTAGGGTTTAACTGGCAGATTTAACAGCACCCCTTCATAAGAATGAATAGGTAATTAGTTATTTCATCATTATACAGAAACTGTCATTGTGATGGACATCTTTTCCACATGACTGACCCCTGAGGAAAAAAAAAGGTATATCTTTATATATGTTCCTTGTATCTTTTGTAAGGAAAAATTGACCAAGTAGCCCTGTGTAGCTTTAAAAGCACTATACAAGTGTTATTCATCCCTGTTGAAATGTGGCCTTTTGCAGGTTAAAATGCCACAACTCTTCGATACAAAAGTAAATTTCCATGTAGTAAAGGTAGATTCTGTGGGCTGTAGTAAGGCAGTTACCCCAACTAATATGTGGTCAGAGAAGTCAGAATCCCACTGTATTCTAGAGAGACTCTTTAATTATGAAGAATGATATAATTTTGGTTTTGTTTTTGTCTTTTTTGTTTGGTTGGTTTTTGTTTTTGTTTTATTATATCATAAAAATTGAGTTTTGGGTTGGATGAGTCCTTTTTACCATAGAACACCATAATTTTAGATTCTTTTAATATCCTTTTATGTAGGTTAATTTTTTCAGCCATTATCCTTTATGTGACATAATCTCCTAAAGAAAGTTTTAATGCATTTAATAAAAGACTTAGGCATGGTTTTTATCATAATTCAAAAAAACATTCTGTCCTGAATCCAGGACACTGGATTCAGATGATCTGATTTTACCAATTCCTTTCAGAATTTTCTAGAAAGGAGGAATGTTATCTTACTGTGCTCAACTTTCTGGAGGAGTATTAATAAATGTTACAGAATGGAAATGTGTTACTATTTATGGACACTATCATTCCTCAAGTTGCACATAGGAAACCTTCCCTCCTGTTATCTCCCATGTTTATTTATTTTAGTCTAGCAGATGCATTTGTTATTTGCTGTCTACATCTTCTTCATAAAAAAAGATCACTTTATCCTTTATCAGGACACACTTGCTATTAACTAAGACATACAGAGCACTCTTTGTCACCATATAGTTTGAATTTATTTATATATAATTTATTATCCTACTTTTATGGATGGATAAAGTTCAGTGCCAGCTGGACCTCGAGTGCTGTTCTGATGAATAAGTGGATTCCATCCAGAATGGAACAAATAGGGCATTTTGAAGAAAAAAACTTTATAACTTCCTCAGCAAATTTTCCACTGGAAAAAAAAAATTTGGAGACTGTCTTGTATTGTTACACAAATTATTTGGAAAAGGGAAAAATCTTCTTTCTCTTTACCATACCTACAAAATGAAGATGGATTTTCCCAGATTATGTTGAACAGAGCACAGCCAATGGTTTATCAGTTCTCCAGAAATAACAGAAGTCCTGAAACTGCTGCATTCACCAGTCAAGAGGAAGCCACTGATGGTATCTAACTATCCTTATTTATGCAACCCAAAATATAACTATATAAGAAATCTACGTTAGTGGAAAAGCTGAATTTTGAAGAACATTGTACAAATATTTTAAAGCCACTAAGTATAAACATGAGAAGGGAGGGAACTGTATTTCCCCCCCTTTTTTCTTATCCTTTTTTTCTCAACTTTAGTTACTTTTGGTGACACAGTTTACAAGAACTGGTAAAGTACACTGGGAACGTGGGAATAGAACACTGGGGATATGTTTCCTAATTTGATTGACTCCTTGTGTAATTGTGAAATCAATGAAAGCTAAAGTTGTGTAAGAAAGAATAAAGGCAAAAATTCCAAACTGTTGTGGTACACACGATTTTAAGAATTATTCTTGTTCCTGTTAATGTTAAATTCTCATGTAAAACTTTGTTTTAGCAATTGGCTAAGAAAAAATTGCTGAGGGTTGACACATTGCTCAGTCTACCCTTTCTTTCTGTGAGGAACAGATGTCACTATTCTTCTTAAGGAGTAATTGTGCATGTACCAGTGAAAAATTACTTAGAAGAGCATCCAAATGGAGTATCCCATTCAAATAACTGCAGGAAGACTGACAGCTTTAAAAGAACCACTGACAGCCAGAACCTGGGGTGTTTGTGGGCAACATTAAGGTGTCAGCAGCCTGACAGAGCTTGTCTGTCATTCTAAAAGGAGATGATACATTTGGAAATTTGTGAGCTTTAAGGGGTGGATGACTATAAAGTCAATCTGGGAGATCACTTCCTCTGTGTGTCCCTTCCAAGGAAAAGCTGGAGGCTAACCACTGGTTTCCTGTAAGTTTTTGATCAGAACTTCTTGGAGGTGTGAATGAGCAACAATGTAGTGATTTTGTGTTTTAACCCTCTGGTTGAATTTTACTATTTGGAGAACAGGAACATGGCTGACTTCAGAAGTTCAGATTGCATATGAAATTCTCTCTTTTTTTCCCCTCTCCCCCTTCAGTTTCATTAAAGCTTCCCCACCAGTGGTAAGATTCATAGTGCAATTAAACTAAATGAGTGATTCCTGTGTATGTCCTCTCTAGAAGCAGTGATTTCAGGATTCTTACATTATATTTGGTGTGAAAAATCAAAGGAAGCAGCTCCCCCAGTATTTTTCCTTCAGGACTATTAGATGGTTGCCTTTGCTGTGGCAGAAGCAATCCTTTAAGCTCATTGGAATACAAGACCTGATCTTTTTCCTCCTAGTATTTCAGTAGGATAGCCAGGTGGCTATATAATAATTTGTTGTTAGTTTCAGGGATTTTTAAAACAATAATCAAATAAAGAACATATATTTATAAAAGTGATTTTTGATCAGAAATTTTTTGTTTGTTATCTTGGGTGTGATTGGGCCACAATGGGGCAGAGAACACAAGTGCACAGTTCCATAAAAATGGGTTTTAAAAAATCAAGTTAGGTTAGTCTAGAGAAAGTTATGTTAATTCATCCCACTGAGATTTATATCTTTGTGTCTGCTCATTAGATGTTTATGTGCAAATTACTTGATGGTTCCTAATAGGAGATTGTTTTGTAGATATGTAGAACTTTTTATTTTTAAGAACGTGAGCTGCAGGGAAGCCTTGAAAAGTCCTGTTTGGAGTGTTTGAAGACATAACAATTTCACATGGGCGGCACCTCGTACTTGAAAAACAGTGTGACAAGGTGTAGTCTATTTTTAGTTGATAAAATCAGATAAGCTGTGTTTTCAGAGCTCTTAATCTTCACTGATACTCTGAGAATATCAGTTACAGTTCACCTGTTGAAGTCTTGATCTTGAGCATCAGATTAAGGTCCCTGATTTGTTGCATGAATTAGCTTTTACTGGTTATTATTGCTATTACTAAAAAAGATCTAGAGTGCTGTACACTGTATTGCCAGAGTTAGTTACCCTTTGTAAAGCAGAATCATCAGGTGTAATCATCTGTCTCCTGCTACATTTTATGGGCTACATAAGAGAAGAAACAGCAGTAGTGTGGGTGTGAGAGAGAGCTCATTACTTTTAAAGGTGTTTTGCAATTCTTTTATTGATGTAAGTAAGTCAAGAAGGAGAGCTGTGGAAAGGCCATTCCAGATAAAGGCTGCAGAAGCCCATGAATACAGATATTCAGGGACAGGTAGGGATGGGTAGGCAAGGGATCAAGCACAAAACCAGATATCTTTGCAAACAAATCTATTGAGGATTTACAACCTGCTAGCAAACCCACCTTGACAGATGAGGGGCAGTGGAGCTGTGGAGGGAGATGTACTCCTTCAAGTCCCTTGTTCCTGAGGCCTGAGCAGCTTCCTGGAACAGAAAGAAAACATAGAGGAGGGTATTTGACCACTCTGGGAAAGAGGAAATTAAAGCACCATATGAATTCTTCTGCAGGAGCAAAGTTATAGCAGAGGTCTGTGCAGGTGATGCAAAGACATAGGGAATGCATGAAGTCTCCAGATGAAAATAGAGTCCTTTCATATTAGGCAGAGCAGATGTTTTACTGCTTATCTTATGGTGAGAATAAAGTCCAGTATTGTGTACTGACTTCTTCTGTCCTGTAAGCTGCAGGAGTAAGATGCCAACAAGCAATTTCTTTCCTGATTGGGGCGTTGGAAACTTTGGATACAAAATACTTACTTTCTAGCTGATGATAGATGTTTGTTACTCTCTCTCTGTAAGATTTTGTGGTAATATTACTGATATCATCTTTGTTCAATTGCAAACCATATATAAAAAGAAAATTTAATATTCTAAAATATCTTCTGTTTTTGAAGTCTGAATAACTTTCTAAATTTGAAAAAGGTTGAGATGCTTTTACAGATTAAGAACAAAAAACATTGGAAACATTTTTGATCAAAGTTATTGCTTTATACACTTTTTCTGTTTGATCTCATTTATCCCAATTCATTTTTTGCAATCAAAATGTGTACAATCAATCTCTGTGTGTACATTATCCTATCATCCATTCATTCTTTCAATTAGTTTCGACAGGATCAAGGAAGAAATGTGAGGATGCCAAGAAGACAAACAATTACAACAGAAAGAAATGGGCTTGTTACAAGCCTACAGGCAGTTAAAATGTTATTTGTTCTACTGTGAGGCAATTAACAGCTAAGACTGTAGGAAATTTTTAATTGAGTATTGATTTGAAACAAAAGCTGTGATCACTTAAGCAGTTGTGTTCTGTTGAACAGCCTCCATCTTGTCTTAATGCAGACTTTCAGACAGCTGTGTTAACTAATCCGTGTGTGACATTTACCTTTTTGAGGATCAGGGTAGGGATCTTTTGGATGATCAAAAATGGCAGTGTTTGGAATATGCTACTATAAGGTTATAGGTGACAGCTATGAGAATTCTGTTCAATTTTATAACAATATTGAAGTGTCATCCTCAAAGAACAAAACTGGCATCTGTATTACCTCCAACTTCAGTTGAAGGTACTTTGCAGTGTTTAAGTTTTAAATGAGATGTGTGGATGTTCTTGAACACCTACTCAGGAAAAGGAAACCTGAGACAGGAGTCCCAGTGGAGAAGTTTTGCTGGAAAATTTCTCATGTCTTAGAGGAGCATCAGTTTGAGACTGAAGAACTGAAGGACTTTCACTCCCTTAGCCACAAAAGCTAGTTTCCTGACAACGTGGGTTTTTTTTGTTTGTTTGTGTTTTTTGTTTTTTTTTCCCCAAGGAGAGAAGCAGCAAGTTCTTTTACTCCAGCCCACTTTTTTTTTTTTTTTTGTGTGTGATATGTTTGTCTCCTTTAGTTTTATATTGTTTCTTGACAAATAATTCTCTTTGCATACCCTTATCTAGTACAGCTTAGCCTCTACTTTCAGCTGAGAAATCAAATATCTAGTTTTAGTCATAAATCTTAAAATATTGATGACAAACACTAATTGATTTTGATTATGGTATGCACATGAATCTTAAGTAAAATATCTTTGGAAAAATATTAATTGGTGTCATTTATAAATGTCAAAGAGATTGATAGGCTTTCTGTCTCTCTTCTCAATGTGCATATACATTTTAACAAACTCACAGAATTTTTCCTTTTGCTTCTATTTCTCTGCATTTCCTCCTCACTCATACTAATGTCAGCACACATGAAAATGTTAACTGTGTTTCTGTGGGGTCTTTTCCAAAATTCTAGCTTCTTGCATGGTAGGCTGGCCCAGAAGACATTGCCCGTCCTAAACTACAGACAATTAGATTAGCAACTTTATTACTAAAAAATGTATGAATTGCAATCTTATGTTGCTGCCTACTTAGAAATACACTTTTTGTGTGCACAACTGGTTGCTACTCTAAATCGAATGTGTAATTATACTGAATGACATTTACTGTGGTTACCATTTGGTAGATGTGAAACTCAAGCAGAGTGGCCCACAGTTATACAGAAATATCTGAGCTTAGTATTGCATCCTCTTTCCTGAACAGTTTTAAAACAGGAGTCTGGGGACAATTGACCCATGTGAGTTTCTGAAATGAGCTGTCACAGGACTGAGGGTGGAACAGTGAAATGCTGGTGCTCAGACCTCAGCTGTAACCATTTTAATTTTTCTTGTTAACAGCAAGATGAATAATACACTGACTCTTCTTGTTACTTATAATTCAACAGACACTGCAGTAGGATGAGTGTTGCTAATTATGATGAATTTATATTAGGCTAATTGTGCCTAACTGGCTAGTCAGAAGATTGAAAAAATGCAAACTATCTTTCAGACAGACAGAGGAAAAAGCATTTAGCAAAAGTAAAAACCCCAGACTTTTTCTCATATTCCATTCAATTTCTCAAGTACATTTATTAAGTTTTTTTGCCTCCAACATCTCCAGAAAACCAAGTTTGAACCTGAGTGAACTCACTAACAAAACTGAAAATATGCTTCTGTCTCTAAGAGCTAGATATATTCCTGACTGAAACACCTGTCAGGTTTGTCATGCCTAAATTGAGGGAGACTGAATAATGATTTAATTTGATGAAGAGCAATAATACAATTATTTTGTGATCCTGAATATTCTGTACTTCCCTAAGCTTTTTGCACATACAGCTTCAGAGTAGCAAGACTTTTTTTTTGCTATAGAGTATATCTGAAATTTCATGGAAAGGGACTATAATGTTCATTCTTACTCATGTATTTTCGTAATACTTGGAGCCCTTTGATTTTAGGTGCCCACTCTCTGTCTGTTACAAAAGCAGGAAATTCAGCATAAATTACACCTGCCCAGGAAGACAGTACCTGTGCTTCTGACCATGCATCCCTGGATTCCTTCAGCATAATTTTAAAGGAACTGTCCTACCACATACCGAGTGACAGGGAATGACAAGAGCACTGGAGGAAAGCATGTCTGATGTCTTCATGTCATCTGGGACCACCTTGCAAGTTAATGTGGGAGCACATAAGAACAGTGACCTGATGCTTCAGAAATGGCAATTCATAATTTATACTGGAAAATATGTGAATGACAACAAGCTCTGATAATCACTTTGAATATCACTTTGAATATCTGAATATCACTTTGAATAGTCTGATATGGCAGTCTGGTAAATGGTCTGTTTCATGGATAAGAAAGAGGTTGGACAGTCATATCCAGAGGAGTGTGGTCAGTGGTTCAGAGTCCCAGTGGACATCAGTAACAAGTGGCATCCCTCGGGTCTGTACTGGACCAATGTTGTTTAATATCTTCTTTAATGACACAGACAGAGGGATCAAGTGCATCCTCAGCACACTTGCAGAGGGCACCAGGCTGGGTGGTGTTGCTGACACACCTGAAGGATTGGATGTCACCCAGTGGGACCTGAACAACCTCAGGAAATGGGCCCATGGGAATATCAGGAATTTTAACAAGACCAAGTGCTGGTGCTGCACCTGGAGCAACCTCCAGTATCAATCCCGGCTGGGGATGAGCAGATTTAAGGCAGCCCTGCCTAGAAGGACTTGGGGGGGCTGGTGAAGGAGAGGCTGGACATGCCCCAGCCATGGGCACTCACAGCCCAGAGAGCCAAAGGTGTCCTGGGCTGCACCAGAGCCCTGTGGGCAGCAGGGGAGGGAGGGGATTCTGCCCCTCTGCTCTGCCCTGGAGGGAGCCCCCCTGCAGTGCTGCATCAGCTCTGGGGTCCCAGCACAGGAGGGACATGGAGCTGCTGGAGTGAGTCCAAGATTGGAGGGAAGGAGCACCTCTCCTTTGAGGAAAGGCTGAGCAAATTGGGTTTGTTCAGATTGGAAAAGAGAAGGCTCCAGGGTGACCTAATTGTGGCCTTCCAGTACCTGAAGGGAGGCTACAAGAAAGATGGAGAAAAGCTTTTTGTACAGACAAGTAGTGACAGGACATGGGGAAACGTCTTCAAACTGAAAAAGTAGGTTTAGATGAAATATTAAGAAAAAATTCCTCACTGTGAGGGTGGTGAGGCACTGGCAAAGGTTGCTCAGAGAAGCTGTGGATGCTTCATCTCTGGGAGAGTTCAAGGCCAGCATGGATGGAGCTCTGAGCAAGCTGATGTAGTGAAAAATGTTCCTGTCCATAGAACTAGGTGATCTATCATATCATAGATTCCATGTTTTTTTTCCAACCACCCACATGACATGTGAGAAGAAGGCTGAACAGATTTTTGATTGATGGCTTACAAGACAAAAGTAGTCTCTACCACTGGTACCAGTGGCCCTTTATGGAAGAAAGAGTCAGCAATGTTTAGTGTTAATATCTGAGCACAAAGTGATGTAAATGGGCACCTCAGTGCTACCCATGGGGAAATGAAAATCCTAGGCACAGATTGCCTTGGTGTTGTATGCATTGACAAGGGATTTACTGTAAGAATTATTGATTGTGGCAAGCCTTGGGGTCTTTTCACTCTGGGTAAGTAGATTCTGCTTTAAAAGAGAGTAAGGTACTTTAAGCAAAGTTTTGATCTGAAGGCAGAAATGTCACAGGGGCATTCAGAAATCCATTTTTGGTGCACAGGACAATGAAAAGAAGATGAGCAAAATTAATTCTTCTGGTCCATGCCAGTTTTCTACCATTGGACATATTGGACTTCTAAGTAATTTTATATGGTATGCGTATAAGAAACCTTTGCTGAAGTATTCATGAAAAGCAGTGAAGGAAAACTATGTATATATGCACAAATGGTATTGTTATATATCTCATTTATAATAAAAATATGTAGCTAATGTTTTCTTGGTTCCAAAGCAGTGGTACTATGACCTTATAGGTGCAAAATGGCTGGAGAAGGGTTGTAGCAGGTACAGATTGTTAAAATGCTTTTTAAAAATATTACTTATTTCTTAATGAGCTGATTTTTGTGCAATTTCCTTAATCTGCTGAGAAAGAAGTATAAATTGGAGTTGGTGATTTCTACATAATTTCACTATATTTTGGTCTAGTAACTCAGTGGAGTGGTGAGGAAACACTACATCTTTGTCTTAACCTGATGTTTCAGTCCTTTGGCTGGTGTGTGAGTACAGCTAGTTTTTACTACAAGCATGTAAGTTGAACTGGATTTACGTGTGGGGTGGTTCTTTTTTGATCAGATTTGTATTTTATATTAGACGTATCCAAATGTCAGAAGACACAGAGCCATAATCCTCATGTGGGTTCTCTTTTCAGGATTTGTTGGGAACCCCAGAACTGTCCTTAAATGCCCTCAGATTTTTGTGTCAGGAAAGTCTGCAGCCCTCCTTCCTACTGTGTTCTGTGATCAAGTCTTCAGCTATAGGCAACTTTATTTTTTTTTCCTCTGGGGGATATGCTGTTTCAGTCAGAAGGAAGAATAGATGTTATTTGTCGAAGCCATTACTGACCATCCTCAGCTTTACAGGATTATGTAGCTTTAGGCACTGGTGACTGCACTGCTTATATTTGAGAAAAGGTAGTCTACAACCAAATTTCTCCTCTTGATTTTGTATTGCTGTGGTGAGAAAAACTAATTACATTCATAAAGAAACATATGCTAGGCAGCTTTCCAAGTACTTTGGGATAGCAGATGCTATTGGAAGTGCAGTTTCACAAATTTTTAGAGTAATTTATTTCCCTGATGGTAAAGGAAGCATAATAGATTAAGAAAATACCTTCAGTCTTGTGAAGTTTTTGCATTTACTTTGTTGTGTAGTTTAGGTATTTTGTAATTAGAATCTCTTTTGTTTGGGTAAAAGCCTTATGAACATACCTGAAAATTCACTCTCACTTCTGATTGGTCCAGTTCACCAGAACTGGGTGTCCCACCTCACAGTCTTCATTAGGATTTATATGTTAGATACTGTTGTGCTGTACAACCCTTCACTTACAGCAGCTGGCTGAGCTAACTCTGCCAGCTCTAAAGTTTACATGATATCCCACTCCTGAGTCTGCATTTCATTTTGTTCAAAGTGAATGAAAGGTCAAAGGAAAATGAAAATGAAGTAGAAGATTCAGATTGGCTTGGTAAAAAGGATGGAGATCTGCCCCCAAATTACTCAGGAGTGTCAGAATTTAGGTGACGCACTATCATTATTACAGTGTTTCCAGTTTTTTATTCTTTTAGATATCCTGTACCATGGCTTGTTGGGGAGCAGTCAGGATGGAACCAACAATTACACTAAAAGCTGTCCCAAGATTAAAAACATGTGAAGTTCCTGCATTTGGTGATGGTAGTGAATGCAAAGATGCTCTTACTTTTCTCCTTTTTATCTCCTCTTTTCAAACAGTTGAAAATTTAGATGAAGTTGGTTTTTTGTTGTTGTTTTTTTTTTTTTTAATGAAGGAACTACAATAATGTGGGAAAAAGTCTTAAAGGAATTTTCTCACATCATTCTAATAAGATACTGCACACCTTCTGAATTTTCAGAAAAACGTCACCTTTTAACTTTACAGCAAATTGTTAAAATGCAGGTGACAAACAAACATTTATTTTCCTCTAACCTCCAACACACTAGAAGGAAAAGAAATTTTGGAAAATAGTGTTCACTTGTGTTCTACAATCCTCAGAACTACATTACCCATCTGGTGTCTATATGCTCATATCACACTGTCTTCTTACATCTAGTCATTCTTCTGTGCTATGGGACACATTTATTTCAGTGACAGGATGGTTTTGGTATGAGACTTTAACCATAACAAGATGATATGATAAGCTTAGACATACAGGGATAAACTTACCCATTGAGGTGTTTCCTTAGGTCTTGTGATATCTTGGATGAATAAAACATTGTCAGTCACTCAATCTTCATATTTCTGCCTTTTTTTTTTCTTTTTAGTGGAATATATGCTATAATTCAGAAATAATTTCAAGAAAAGAGGTACATCCGCTAGATATGCACATTGGCATATTTTGGGGGAAAAACTAGCCCTCAGTCTTACATATGCTTCACTAAAAATGGATTCTTGCAGTTCACAGGTGAAAGAGTGATGATTTGAAAGAGGTTTTCAATATGTATGAATCACAACCAGAATAATGGTAGTTTCATGCTATACTTTAAGGACCATGTAACTGTTTTGTTATTAGGATGTTTTGTTATTAGATTCAATAGGGACTGATCTGTGATTTAAAAAAACATGAGGGGTGAGATATGGCTTCACTGGTTCATAATCTGTGCCAAATTTTGCACCACCTAAACAAAGTTTCCAAGGTGGTTTGCATTTAATTCTGGAGTGTCTGGAGCTTACCTTGTGAACACAGTAAAACCTTTTGGGTATAGTCCAAGGACGTGGTGGGTGGGCTCTGTGCAAAAGCTGTCTTGGTTTGGGGTAGAGGGCTTGAAATTGGAGGCTTTTGGGTTACTTTATTTAATGGTCTTTTTCTGCAATGCTTAGCAGGGGGAGAGAGTTGTTTTCTCCTTCCAGAGCTTTCCTTCTGTAAGAGTTTTGCTTTGATTTGGAAACAGTAGACTTCACGCCAGGTGAGTGGAAAAGGAGTTAGGGGTTCAAGTGCATTTTGTTATGTTATAAAGACAAAGCACAGCTGTAGGAGCAAGTGGAGGTAGATCCTGAGAGAGGATGTGAGAAACCTGGAACATGACTGTGGTCTCCCCTGTTGAGGAATTGCACATATCTTACCAGCTGGTCTTCTATACGTGTGCTGGAGCTTCTTTTATTAAAATTGACTCTTTTCTTTTCTTTTTGTAAGTGCCTGGCATCATGGAGTATGATTTCAACTTCTTTTTTTTCCCGCGTGCTTTGCAATATCTGGAAGAAAGGTCATATTTAGCCAGCCTCGTCATTGCCTCCTTTTTACTGAGATTGGTAAGAAGATCACACTTCAGTCTCTCTGGAAAGAAATATTTCAATTTCTATAGGTGTTACTGGGGTCAAACCCAGTAACACATAAATTCCTCTGCTCTCCAAATAGCCCTGAGAAATTCCACTGTGTATGTAAAACTCATCAGCAACGCTTCAAAGTCTGTACCAACCTTAAAGTTTAAATGTCACCTAACAGGCAAGTTTACAAAAATCACAGGGGTGTTAAGTCCAGGAATAAGTGTCCACCTTCTCAGAGCTTTTGTTGTCATGACTTTGGGTCCTGAGAATTTGGAAAACAGGCCTGTGCACTGTATGGCAGGATTGGAAGCTACCTCTTGAAACTGTGCTATAGTAGTTGCTGAAAAAACTACAGCTTCCCTCAGTGTTGCTTCTTTGAGTGTCCCTTCCCTTCCATTCCGGAGGTTCCTTTAGCTCTGAGAGCTTGGTGACATTTTAGGGAAAGTTTGCAATATTTTTTGCTTTACTTGTTGTCTTGAGAAAGGACAGGTTAAAGCCTCTTCTCTAATTCGGATTCCCAAAATATTGAAGTGACCAAATCCAGTGGGGAGAAACTGTGTTGAGTGCTTACCTATGCTTGGCAGACTATCAGCTGTGAGGCATCAGTTCCCAGTATTGCAAGATGAGATCTGAATCTCAGCCAGTCTTAAGTTTCTAGGCCATATAAATACAAACCTCTTGCCTCTAAAAGAAAAAATAATGGATATAAACCAACTGATTCTGAAGAGCAATTGATGCAATGCTCTTCCACTCATTTTTATCCATGTATATTTCAGTCACATGGACAAGATATAAGGTAAACTTGACAGGACACGCCTCTTGGAATATGTCAAAGGCTTTGGCTTGTTCAGGTTTAGTTCTGTTCCTGTGTGTTATTATTAGGGAAATTTTTAACATCTTAAGACATAAAATTTACAGATTGAACTCTTGTTGCCAAAGTAAGAGAAATTGCATTTCAAGTGCTTCATGACAGAGTTTTCAGCTCTTAATACTTAGTGAGGCATTGATGATGAGGCAATTCTCTATTCCAAATGGACAAATTACATTGGCAGATGGAACTGCAGAAAGATAACTGAAGCATCTTATGTTTGAAGTGGAAGCTGTGCAAGTGACGAAGGGCAAATTGCTGGTGGCCTTCCCTCTCTGAAGCATCCTCTTTAGCTTGAACAGACATTAACTACTCTTCACAAACTACCCGTGGGTGTTTTAAAATATTTATTATTTCTCCCTCTTTAAAGTTAAAGCCTGTATCTGCCCACCACCAAACAAATCCTTTCAGAATAGACATGGTTTGCTGCTTCTCTGCAGTTGGTGCTTAGCAGTGAAGAGAGAAACTTGTGTCTGCAATTAGAAATTAAATTCCTCACCCCTCCTATTGTGTAGGAATTTCTCATTCCTTCCTTCTTGCCCCCTTCTTGCAAGGCTGAGGCATCTGGCTATCCTGAAAAAGCCTGGGACTCCTAAGACAGACATTTCAATGTTAATAGTAATAATTAAAAATGGTATTCAGCTTGCATTTTTAAGCACTGAATAATCCTTGTCAAGTAGTTAAGATCTGAAGATGACTACTTGTTATAATCACCATTTTTTGGGAAAGTGGAAATGGACAGTTAACTGCTGAATAGTACCAAGCCTTCTTGGGAGGAACACATATAAAAAGGGAGGCCCCCTTTTTTGGTATCTGTGGATATAGAAATCTAATTATAGTGTACTTTAACATAGCAGTTATATAAGCAGACAGATTTGCTTTTGACCTGTTGTTTTCAACAGACCCAGTTAAATTCTCCTGATTTATTCTGGTAGGTGGCACCTTAGTTCAGAGTTGGATAACTTCCATTATGAATAGTAATATTTTTTTCCAAAGTTATGTCCAGGTTGGAAGAGAGGTGAATAACTAAGCTGAATTACTGAATTCTGAGTGTTTACACTCTGATTAAATATAGGTTTTTTGGTAGCAAACTAATCACTGCTACTTAACATATGTCCCTATTGCTGCAGTATTTAAGTACAGTCTCAGATTCTGCATAATTTAAGAATAAGACTTAAAACCCTAGTGGCACAAGCCCTAGGGAGATCAGGAAAAGCTGTTTCTTGGCCATTAGCCCCAGAACTACCACGAGTAACACTAGTGAGGGCATGTTTTGCACCATTTGGAGCACGGGAGAGAAGTTCCTCTGCTCCTTGTTCATCTGGAGTAGACTGGGCTGCCTGAGGCACAGATACACCTTCTGCTCGGCCACTGATCACAGGTGTGCTCAGGCTCTTAATTCAGTACTGTAGCCACAGTACTGTTGCCTGTAGCCACAGAGTAAATTAGGGAGGTATAGTCAGCCTCTCTTTTGCACAGATTTGTCTTTGGAAGAATAACAACCTCATCCCTTTTCCTTTCCACAGGGAAAGCAAAACAGTTTTACAAGGACTTGCTGTCCTAGACATTTAGCATGTAGGGGGTTTTGCCCCCTGCATCTGATGTCACTTTTTCTAGTGCACTTGCTGGTGGGGCTGTTACTCCTGCCCCAGGCTGCTGCTTCTCTGCTTGGCTGACAAAGCACTGAGCACTGTCTGTCTTGTGGGTCGGTGTGCAGTGATTAGAGGTCTGGAAAAGGTCCAGTCGAGGACACAGAGCTCAAGTGTCAGAGCAGATGTGTGGAACAAACAGGCAGAGTTTGTGGGAGGGTGTCCCCCACGCTGGGCAGACATGGTGGGTGCTCTTCAGTCCCTGGGACTGGGATCTACACCAGAGCTACTCCCCTGAGCAATTCCATGGGGGAGTGCTTTGCCCTGTTGTCTAAATTTGACGGCATGGTTAGAATGCCTTGTGCTGATTTCTGTGCTCTCTAAATCAAATCCAGTGGAAAAGCAATTTTGGGCTAGTAATTATTTCATTTTAATATTGACTTATTTCTACAGTAGTAGATGATTAAAAAATACTTTGGAGGAAAATGTTGAGAAACTTGTCCTGTGAATGTCAATAAGAATTTTATGACATTTCTATAACTCTACTATTTTTTCTTCTTGTTTCTCCCCAGTAAAATTTAGCAAGGATTCACTGATTTAGTTTTACACCACATTATAAGGTTGTAATTATCTTTTCTTCTACCAACTTTCCATATTGTATCTCTGTTGCGTTTCTCTGTGCATCAATATCTGAAAAGAATATCTGTCATATTTATTTTGTGTATTTCCATACAAATAAAAAGATTTTATTAAAACAGTGTCTAAACTTACCCTTCACAGAATATCTAGATATTTTTCTGCTGAAAGTCAACACGCCTGTTTGAATAATACATTCACTCACCAAAGTTTGGATAACATCTCCCTGAGCATGATCAAGATTGCTCTGCAGAGATGATGTGGTGTCCCATTAACAGCCATGGCAGTGAGGATGCAGACTTCTCTGTGCTAACCTATAAATATGTAAACCCTGATGTCAGAGTTGAGAGCTCCTTTTCCTTTTCTGTATGGGCTGTGGCATGTCTTCTCTGACTGGCACAGTGTGTGATAACGTGTGCATGCCAGCCTGGCTGAAATGTGCTGGTTTTGTTTTGTGCAGAGGTTCTTGCAGTCATGAACTGCATCTTCTCTGCCAGTTTTACTTGCCCAGGAACAACAGGCTCCATGGGCATCATGACCAGCTCGACCTCTGAGTATCCAGCCAAAACTTCTTGCCCACTGAATAACCATCCAGCGACTTTGAGTACTATGTTATTAGCTGAAAAATTAAAATAACATCATGCCTGTGTCTGACAACCCTGACATGACATTTTTAAAGTTCACACTCATGTCAGTGCTAAATTAACTATGTGAATTCTGACAACCTAAATCATGCTGCTTTTCCTCCAAGCCCCTCCATGTACAGAAGGATCACTGCAGTTCACAAGGGTCTCAAGCATGGATCTGGGCTGTGCATTATTCTTGTCTGTTTGAAAAATGTAGGCAATAATGAAGCTTATGTTGTTGACTTAGAATTGTTTTTCAGGAAGGATGTATGCCTGTGGTCAAGGTCAAAGCAAAGCAGAGGAAAAACATGTTGATTTTGGTTGGGGGAAAAAAAAGCTGGTTTTGAATGACTAAGGTTCCATCAAAAAATGTATTATATAATCACCCCAAAGTGGCCTTTTCCCCCCTGTGGGTAACCCATTTATTTTGTTTTGCTCTAGCCCTTCATAGCACTACCCATGTGAGTACATTTCTTGTATAAACTGTTAGGATGTTGTCATTTGGTGTCATTCCTAGTTACACACTTGCTTTGTCTTTATTTTTTTGAGACGCTGGGGAATAAAACTTGAAACTTCCACTGTGTCTGTATCATAAATCAAACATTTTGGTGGAAGATAATGGCACACTTAAAACAAAAATGACAGAGACTTCAATTAATATAATACCTAAAGAAGCAACAGCTTGTCTGCAGCTTGAATTGTAGTTAATTAATTAGAGTCAGCATTTACATATTTAGTATGGTGTATTAGTTTAGAAAACAGCAAAGAATAAATTCATCCTTCCAATGCATTTGATCCATGTATGAAAATCAGAACAAAAAAAATATATTTTATGTTTATTTTGTTTTTATTTTATTCACGATATTTAAGTAATGTACACCCCTGGGTAAAGCTTATAGAGAAGTTAATTCAACTATTCCGTCATTTTAATTCACTTTCTGCAAATGTTTGAGAAGAATTTCTTCCTGCATTTACTGAAATCTCTTCTTTCAGGATTCAAATGCTTCCTGCTTCAGTCCACGTGCTCCCATGAAATAGTTTTTGTGGGATTGAGCCCTGTAGAGATTCTTCCCTGCAGGACTATGCTTTTCTATGCTCTCTGAGATGCAGATGGGTTTTGGAGATCTGCACTGCCTCCTGTCCCTTGTACTGCATAAGGGGTGTAGAGTCCATGTTTTAGCACATAGAAAGGGGTTTCAAGTCTGCCATAGTGTTTGAAGCCATGAGAAATAAACTCAACATGGATAAGGGGATGCCCTTTGCCAATATTGTGCAAAACTAGGAGAAATTGTTTGATACAGTATAAATTTGCCATAACCATGCCAGGAAGATTGGCTATAACTCGGTCTGCTCACTCAGCAGGAAAATGGTTGTGACTTTAGCACCATACCTGCAGTGAGTGTTTTTGCATACCAGGCAGCCCCTGCCATCAGGAAATATTTTAAGAAGCATGTGCCAGTGAGGTGGGGACCAGCACAGATTGTTTGTCTCAGCACAGCTCATATTTATTTAAACAGAGGGAAGAGTGCTACTTGCTGTGAGACAGGACCCTATTCCCCTGGAAGCCAAAAAGAATGTCCATAAACAGGCAGACTGATACAGAGCCAAGGGGTTTTGAAACATTCCATTAGACAGTCCTTTTCCCCCTTCCAGATCCCTGCTTGCTTCATGAGTACCTTTGTGGTCACTGCCAGCCCTGGTGCTCCAGTCCAGAGCTGTTCATGTACAGAGTGCTCTGGGTGTCCTGGAGAAGGGAGAGTACCACAGATCTATAGAACACTAATCTTTGGTATCAGTCTATTAAAAAACACACCTTTTTTTAATCAGAAGAGGATTAAAAAGGCTATACACGGAAGGAACTGCAGCATTTTGCTCTGTGGTGAATCATATGTGAGTTACTAATGATTTATAACTATACTTAGTGGCTATGTTTAAATTAATTTATAAGTAACTGGTTTACAGGATGTTTCAAGAGAAAAATTAGTTTTTAGTTAACCGTGAACAGGCAATAAAAAGACTGTTCATGTACCTGAAATGGGAAGGTAAGGTATTCAGGACCATTAGCAGAGGTTCCAGATTTTGAGTGTATATTTGCAGACTTGCAAAATGATACTTCATAGCATCCCAGTGGATGATGTCTTTGGGTCACATTGAAGGGCTGCCTCTGTACCTTGCTGTGACTAATGGTGGCATCTGGATAGCACTTCTTTCACACAGATATGGAATGAAAGGTCTAAAACTTAGTCAAACCCTCTGAGCCAAACACTGTGGACCTACTATGAGATTGGAAGAAATATAAATCTGAATTTGAGTTTTAGAGCCTCTATCACCTCTGCATTGATCAATTTTTTTTCTAAAGCAGAAGTTTAGTGTAGAAGGGAATACAGGTGACCTCACCCCTGATAAGTAACAGCTGTGTTAATTACCCAGCATAGCCCCACCCCATGGGTCACAGCTGTATCCAATAAAGATAAGTGTGAGAAAAAGGAGTGGGTTAGCTGGGGAGGGGAGGTCATGAATGGGAGAGGATGAAGAAAGCTCCTGAGGAGAGAGAATCCCTGCTGTGAGGTGAGTCTGGGTGTGCAGTCAGAGCCTGTTGTTGGAACCTGCAGTCACAGTCTGGCTGGGTGAAAGCTGCAGTCAGAGGCTGCAAACTGCTCCCTGCAGTCAGAGTTCAGCAGGAAATAACCAGCAATCAGAGGCTGCAGGGGAAACCTACAGCAGGAGCTGCTGCAGCCAGAGTCAGGGAATGGTTGGAGTCAGGATGGCTGAGCTCTAAGGAGGAATAAACCACGGTCCTTTTCATGCTGTGATAAAGAGGAAGTCTATGTCTTGAATCATTTCTACCCTTAATGAGAGGGCTGCTGCAACAGTTTAGGTTTTATATTCATTTGACTTTCAGCCCTGCAAACTCTCCACTCACCCCTTTTCTGCAGCCAAAGAGGGGCTTAGGTATGGATTTGTGGTATCCTTGCTGTAGAGCACTTCAGAAACGGTCTCTGTGTTTCTAAGTGATGTTTTAGTGAAATCATAAATTAATGCAAAGGATGACTCTGTTATCATGCTAATCAGGTGAAAAATAACTCAGAAAAACTTCATTTAATGCATCCTGGATAAATCTATCTCTAGAGCCAACAGCTTTTATAAATCTCTAATTGCCTTTAAAAGCAAGTTTAATGCACACAAATATTTTTATTTTTAATAAATAGGTGCTTTTCATGTTGAAGGTTTTGAGCTTTGCTGTGGGTTCAAGAGTTCTTCATCATTCTCAACTGTTACTTTTAAAAATTATTATAAAACTGAACAGAGAGGTTTCTGTCATGATTAGGATATGTTCTTACTTTAATAAATTGTCTCACTGGTAAGTAACTTCATGTTGAGCTCTCAGTATTTCAAGCTTTTCAAAGGAATGCCTTATACCTTCTGACATTTAGGACCATTTTTTTAAACCTTCAAAATGCCTTCTCCATTTTTGTCCTCTTATTTTGCTGTCACATGCTGAGTTCATTTAGGAGACTCAGTGAGTTTCAGAGACTTCCTCAAAAGTTTCACTGGTAGGAAAAATAACATGCTAAAGCTGCCACCTTTTCTGTAGGTACTTGGAGGTGCCCAAAATAAAAGCTCGTTGATAATGCTGTCATTTTTTGGCAATATGACTTATTTGTTCCGCTAGTAGTGGCCAGGGCAAATAATCCTGAATATTGGCATAGGAGACACACCACTTGTCAATCTGCCTCCTGAATTCATGATGGGGGAGCAGAGATGGCAATATTAATGCAAAATTTTTGCATATTCTCTTTTTACTGTTTCCTTACTGACATCTCATTTTAGAAAAAGGACTGCAATCCATGGCTGGCTGTAGCTGGGGAAGTCTTTTTTTTGCTCACTGAAGATTTAATTTCCTTCATCTAGGCATGTTGCTTGTTGTCCTGAGCAAAACTTAATTTTAATAAACCCACAGCAGTCAATATTTTGAGGCATCACTTCTAATTGTTTTACAATGGCAAGTATAGGTCACAGCTATCAGGGAAACCTGCTAAGTCAACCAAGGTAATAAACTGAAAATGAATTATAAACTAACTTTCATGACTGACAATTCCTCTCTGAATTAGAGAAGAGAGTACAATAGCTTTAGAGGAGTTATGGAGAAATATGAGTTTGATTTATGGACAGTAAGCTTGCTGTGGACTGTATATGAATATAGATTTAAATAAAAGCTATTTCTTCTTGTTTGAAGTGAATCTTTAATGCCACAGTAAACCTTGGAGAGAAAATACAAGCAAATACTATTCTTCCCACTTAAAAAGAACAGGGGGTAGAAATGTAAGATCAGCCAAAGAAACTGGATTCAGAGGTGTCACTCTTGCTCTATACTCCTCGTGTAAATATTTATTTTTCTCTCTGATGAATTCAAACAGATGCAGAGAGAATGGACCACGCTGATTTTGTGTGGTTAACACAGCAAAAACCCTGAATTCCCCATGAAGATGATGATGATGCCAAAATATTAGGCCTACAAAAATAAGGGAATTTCATGAGGTGAATATATGTCTAGTATTCAATGTTGATCTGAGGTTCACATGTTCAGTCCTCTTCTCTAAGGGATGTAAAACTGAGGGGTGAAGCAATTAAAACCCAAATACAAATCCTAAAACAACAAATGACAGAACCTCCATATCTATCTTTCAAACCAATGGCCAGTTTTATGACAGTAACTTCTGATTCTGTAGCTGTAACACCCCCCTCCCCCCAATTATTCTGATGTAAACTATCTTAGCTCTCTTAAATTTACGAGAGGGGGAATAATTTTCTCTGAATGAGAGCCAGTGGATACTGACAAAGCTCTTGGGAGCATCTGAGAAGGATGCTGACAGAGGAGGGGGCCACAAAGCCTTGATTCAGTTGGGTTCTCTTTAAACTCTTTAAGATTATTTTAATAATTGATATGGTATGCATTTGAAAGACCTTTTTTCTCCCTACTAATATTTTCCTTTCCCTTTGGATGAATATATTCTTTCACCTGGATGAAGTAAATTATTTTTTATTGATTTATTATCCTCTTGTCTCTGTACCTCATCTCCTATATAATGTTCTTCCTTACTGATAGTCTAAAGGAATGACTGGCATTGTGTTTTCTTTAGATGACAAAAATATTGCAGAATATTCTGACCAGTTAAAATAAAAGAATGACGACAATAAATTTTCAGAATTTATGGCCACTTCACTTACATGAGAGCATAGAAATATGCAACCTATCCAAGAAGTTTGATAAACCAGGTTGTATCCCAGGGAGTTTAAGACAAATAAAGCTTAATGGCAGGAACTGTTGATTTTTATAGGTAGTAATTCTATTTAACTGGGATTTTTTCCAGCTTATTTAGTGGTGCTCCTTATCTGGTCTTTATCACTCTCATTACTTACTACTTACCATGCTAAGGAAGTGTTGACTTTCATCTTACCTCTAACTCATAAATGCAGAAATTTAATTCTCAGTTTGCTGTCTGTGGTTGATAACTGCCTAATTCTCCACCACTATGCAGTTAATAAATCAAAATGCAGATTAATCAAGACTATAAAAATGTCTTCTGTAGCTTATTTCCTTTCTATACCCCAGGCTTATTTTTCATAAGCTCCTTTGTAGCACATACATGCTCCTGTGTAGCATGTGAAAACCAGCTTATTTGGGAAGTGTATGAGGATAAACTTCATATATTTAATTAAAACAACTATTTTCCAATTGTTTTGTACTATTATAGTATATAGTTGTTGATATGTACCTTTTTTTTTTTTGCTATAAAGATACTTTCCCATGATAAGAACACTGAGATCAAACACATATCCAGTTTGCACCTCTATTTTTGTAATCTACTATACTACATAGTTTGTAAGGACTTATTTTTGGATAATGCCTGCCATTGAAAGGTTGGACTAAAATTGGAAGAAATTGTTTTAAATTTTAAGTTGGAGTATACATGCTACAGTGCTAAATCCCTGTCTGGCAAGTGCTGGCTCTCTGAGGCTCCTGATTGCTCCTTGGCTGTCCTATCTTGCCTTGGAGTCCTTACAAAGATGCTTTTGGGATGCCCATTTTGGGTTCTAAATGGAGTAGAAATCAGGTGTTGCTGTGTGGAAATTTCATGGCTTTGTCTCCTCCTGGTTCTGCTGAAATTCATAAAAACATAGAATGGGTGGAATTGAAAGGGACTTTAAAGATCATCCTGTCTCAAGCCCCCTGCCATGGTCAGGGACACCATCCACTAGATGGGAATACTCACAGCCCCATCCAACCTGGCCTTTAATGCTTCCTGGGATGGGGCACCAACAACTTCTCTGGGCAAAATGGAGATATAGAGATATTAACTGCAAGTCAATATCCATGGGTATGATCGCTGTAGAGATACAGGCAGAAGAGAGCAATTTCTTTTTTGTTGGCCTTAAATGGAAGGGCATGGGTGTGCAGGAATATTCAAAAGCTGTTTCAGACAGCAGCATCTTCAGAGGAGCAGACTTCAGACCAGTTTGTCAGAGGCAAGGTGTTGTGGAAGGAAGTCCAGTGACAGAAAAGGAAGCGGAAGGATGACTTGGATCCTTTAAAAATAGCCAAACTCCCAAGTACTGGCTTAGGTTATCAGCAAACAGCTTGCAAAACTTGGTTTAAAGAAATAAAGCTGTTTCTGAGCTTTGAAAACACAGAGTCAAAACTCATGTCTGATTCCATACCGTAAAAACATCGAGGGCTCTTTTCCTAGTTCAATTTAAGAAAGAAAAGAAAGAACCCTTCTGGCTGTAGCCATGTATGCCAACCATCAGCCAAGAGTAAAGCTTTACAGCTGACTTATAAACCCCTGAGAGATGGGTTTTCTAATGGAAATACTGACAACCTCTTGACTAGCAACACTGGCAGGCACAGTTGTAAAAAATGAGACTGAGAGGCACATGATACAGGGCCCAGAAGGTAATTAATAGCTGGCGTGAAATAAAATATAGACATAACATCCCGCAGAGAGCATGACTCAATGGAACAAACTTGTAATAAAGCACAAAGAATGTCTGTTTAGTAAAGAGTTGTGTGAAACTGCTTGTAAAATAAATCATGAGCTAGGGCTAGAGACAGCTGAGCTCTCTCTATGTTTCTTTTAAATACGAGGATTAACAGACGCCCCTTTACTGTAGAAAAGCCATTTTTGGCAATGTAGAATTGCAGTTAAAATAAAATGAGAAGGAATGAAATGCTAAGTGCACCTATGCAAACAAGTTCTTAAGACACTCCTCAGCAGAAACATGGCAAAGGGAAATTACAACTGCACCTACCACCTCATCTTTTTGACCAAGTAACTTTTGGGCTAGCTCTCATTCTGATTTAACCCAACTGTCTTCTCATTTGGAATACTTGACTTCATCCTTGTTACATGTCAAAGCAGGCATCTATATAGTTCTTATTCCTTAATTTCTTTCCTTGAATTCTAAGCTTAAAAAAAATTTTAAAATCACCACCACAAAAACCTCCCCCAAGCCAGACTCTGTTGTCTTGTTTCTTGCTGTGCTTCCAATGCTGTATGAGACTGTAGCTATGATACTTAAAGGTAAAATATTGTTTTGGAATTATGCACTAGGATGCCTGATCATAGCTTATTACTGATAATTTATTACCAATGTAGTAATAATATTTTTCCTGCCTTATTATTGTTAATGTATCCTATGTTCACATTTCCAAGGCAGAAAAGTAAGTTGCTCCAGATTCTTATTCCAAGAGAGTTAGACATCACAACAAATGTATTCCCAACACTAACAGTCCCCCCGCCACAAATCTGGGAAGGTTTCAGACTGAGGGTGATGCAAGCACTTGTCATGTCACTGCTACTTTAATCTTTATCAAGCAGTGTTGGCAAGCCTCAATCCAACATTCCTTGAGTTAGGACTAAAAACACTTGATGAGTGATAAATTTCAGCTTCTGTGATTTCTATCGCTAATTAACATGTAAGACTATCAAAGCCCACTATTTAAAACTGATGACTGAAGTTGAAATATGGCAGCACTGCAATGTCAAAGTTGCCTTTGTGATATGTAAATCATGTAAAAAAACACAATCAAAAATATCTTACCCAAATAGATTTTTGTAGTTTTCTGTTTCTGCTTTGTTTTATTTTATGCATCCTTAGGGGGAAAAATCAGAAATTACTTTCTAGGTCCCTATGCTGCAAATCTTTTGTACTGGTGCTTCTCAATGTTTTTATTTCTTGACTGAAGAGCAGGGACCTGTTTAGTGTCAAGCTCTGTACAACAGGGAAATACCACACACATCATCTTAGTGACATACAATTGTAGACTAAAACACTTCCCTTACATCATCTATGCTACAAAAGTAGCTGAAGAAGTTTGTTTTGTGATTTCAAGCAGTCTGTTTGTTAGTTTTGCCATAGTTTCAGTTCCCTATCATTCTCAGGAGGCAAGATACCTTAAACTCAATACTGTATTCTTTTCATGTTGAAGCTTTACTAACAATACTTTAATAATTATTCTGAGTGTGAAACATAGCCAAACACAATAATAGCTTTATATAAAGTTGAGATCAGCTTCAGAAAAAAAAATAAACAACCAAAACAAAACCCCTTGGAAATCTGAAAAACTCTCATGCTATTTGAAGCGTAAAATGTGAGAAGTAAACTAGAAAGACCCCCCCAACCTACCCTTGGCAGAAAGTTTGGAGGCTCCAATAAATGAGTCCTTGCAAATTGCAAAGGGTGATTTTAATGATTTATTCTCTGCCTTTCACTTTGCTTTGACTCTGACATGTGAGTGGTTGGAACAAATGTTTTCTCAGCTGCTGCAGTCATGTGATGTTTATGCTGGACATTTACAAAATGTGTAAATCTCAGCTGAAGTGAAGTATGGGCCCTGATTCTTTCTTATTCTGTGTATAAAATCTTGGACATTTGTTCCATTCCAGAGCTGGATTATGGACTGTGAAGTATTTTTCAGAGCTGAGTGTGACTATACTAAAATCCTTCAAATGTGGACCACCCTCTTTCCAAACTCCTAATTTCTCTGGTACTTGAGCAAAAATAATTTGAAAATCATTACTTCAGTTTTTCTTTTTGAAATTGCCTATTTGCATACACAGAAATCATTTATGCCTCCTGCTTTTACTGTGTAAGACAATTTCTTGCCTGCTATTTGGAGTTTCTGTCTTAGATTTATAACTGGCTGAGTCATATTGCTTGATTTATAGAGAAGCTGCAGATGCGTGCCCATATATTGCTAATTTAAACTAGATCGGTTATCTAAATCTTTATTGTGCATACAAAGAGCCAAGAATTAAGTTTAATGCCCTTGACACTTCAAAATATCAGTGAGAGAACCCAGATGTAGAGGAACAGTGACTTTTGATCATCATTATTTATGGACTTTTACATCCAATGTCATTTGTGTCTTAGAGTTACGTAGCAATTAGGAAACTTTATTAATAGCAGATCAGGTTCCACAGTCTTTGCATCCGAAACAAGAAAGAATTTGAAGTGTTTTTGTTTGATAATGTCACAGTAGAATCAGAAGCCTAATTTCTCAGGCTGGGATTTTTTAATATTGCAAAAACACTGTTATAATCATAGCATTGGAACTTTGCATGTTTTGTTCATCCCTATGAAAACTGGAACATGACATTTTGATAACAAGAAGTATTTAGAAATAAAGGCTGTATAAATAGAAAAGGCTAATAGACATGGCTAGTGTTTGAAAAATCAGATAATAGCACTATGGGAAAAATATAATCATTTTTGTCATGCCCACTGCATTAGCTGTCTTTCAGTGAATACCTCTGAAGGTTATCAAGGTTTGACTGCAGAGTTTGAAGTGTGAGAAGTCTATTAAAACAACCATTTCCCCTTTCCTCAAAAAGCACTTAAATTCAGGTTCAGAAAGGCTCACTGGTCAAAAGGCCTTTTGACACCCTCAGTCAAGCATCATCTATTCAGCTCCTGTGGGAGGGGAAAAAAATAGCATTTTTATCCTTAATGTTTAAAGAACAATCCAACTCTCTTATAGCTGCCTTGCACCAGGAAACTAATGATAGTCTTCCTTTGCAAGAATAAAGGCAGAACTGGCAGAATCCCTTCCACTGGCTAATGCACTGACACCCAAATTTAGGAGAGGCTTGGATTAAAGAGTGCTCCCTTTGAAGTTATGCATAGGGGGAAAATTCACAGATCAAATATTTCACTCCTCTATCAATCAGTAGGCAATTATGTCACATGGGTAGGCTGATGTGTGACCTGAAATCGAATTTGTGCCTTTTTTAACCTCTACAGTATTCTTTAAAACATCAGTAGAAGCATTGAAGTCCTCTTGAGGCATTTTTCCTAATGCTTATCTCTAGATTTGCAATTTATATGCTATATGATTGAAAGTGATATATACAAGTAATAAACTGAAAGGAGAAAATGAAAGGCTTCTAATCCTGGGTACCAGCACCTTAAAAGGAAAGGAAATTCACTCTGCAGACTAGCTAATCCATTGTTTCACTACAAATAGTCATTTTGGTTATAAACATCATGGTGGACTGTGGATTGGTTTTAACAGAGAAATTCTGTGAATAGTTCCAATTTTGATCTCTTAAAAATAAAAAATTATCTTTGACATTCTGAACCTGAGATGGAGGTATTAAATATCATGTGGAATAAAACATGAAAATTGCATTTCTATTTGGATATCATTCACGTGGACAGAGCTCAGTATTCAAGAATTAAAGCAATTTTCAATCATCACTATACAAATTTAAAGACTTTTACACGTATATGATGGTTTCACATAAAAAATTGCAGTAGCACAAGAAAGAGAAATTCCTGAAGAACAACTACCTTTATGGTTATTCAATGAATTGAAAAAATCTTCAAAGAAACATAAATATACAAAGCAGAAAGGGAAAATATTAATGTCACCAAAACAGTTGTAACTCACAGAAGAGTTGTAAAGATTATCAGCAATACCAATGTAGGTAATGCTTATGAGGAGAAATGCTAAAATACTGAAATAATGAAAGATTTCGTATTTTTTTCTTCCAGCAGGTTATTCTTTATGACATGTTATCGTTGTAGACTCTCGGTTCAGGAGAACGTGTTTTTTTAAAACTATTTCTGATGATATTTTCCATTTCCTCTGAATATACTCCAGACTCTCATATATGAGACTTTTTATTTCTCTCCTTTGTAGACTCTTCTGCGGTTTTAAGTGTTGTCCTGGATCATGTAGTAATTTCTCTTTAATGATCTTCCTTTTTCGTGTGTGATGAGTACATGATATGTTTGTGGAGAACCACAGCCCTGCTTTCAGTGTAGAGTTTCTCTATTAACTTGATGGTATCATATATTTGATGTAGGTTGTTCTTATTTTTTTTTTTCTTTTACACAATGTGGTCATTTTATTCCTGCTGTCACTTGAGTTCATGACTGTTTCTTATGGCTGTTTCAGTGCCTGTTCATTTTCACATTTATCACAGGCAGAAAGGTTACCTAGTGTTTCAACCCACAGTTGTTACTATTGTCATCAAGTGTAACCTTAATTATAGTTTATAAGTTCTGCATATAGTGGTAGAATCGTGTTTGTCTTCAGAAGTGGACTGATTAGAGAAAAGCCATTCATTATTGAAAATCTCAGTAGGAGGATGACTTTCGAGTCTCTGCCTATTGATAGCTAGAGCTGATAGGTCTCTAATTCTTCAGAATTTCCTTGCCATCTCTGTTCAAATAAAACAACCAACAAACCTGTGTACAAAGAGCCAGTACAGGCTTTTTTTCTCTTGAGTGTATATTGTTATGAGTTAAAACAGTTTGTATGCAAGAATGTTGGTTTTTAATTCACTTCAATTAGATCTTTAACTTCTGTTCCTCTTCTTTTCACTGGCTGCATTCACCACAATTTATACAACGTATTCCAATTTTGAAAGTTTTGAAAGTTTGTTTTTTTTTTTTCTTAGTGATTCTTTTATTCTGCTATACTAGCCTGGTCATATTTGATCTGTGACACGAATCACTGTGCCACATTTTTCTTATGACCTCATGCTCTGATTAAAGATAATGAGAAGTGAGAACTTCTCATTATCTTTAATGTATACAGAACTACCTGCATGGCACAAGAAATTACTTGTATCTGAGTCTATAAAGTGCTTTGCAAAGGTTTTTTGAAAAGCAGTCCAGATCGTGCTGTTTTATTGCTCATTGGCAGAAAGATGGCTTTAATCCATTTTGCCATATTCTCACATAGAACAAGTCAGTCTTTCAGTCTAATCTTGATTTCTCTCTCTTATTTCTTTCAGTTTCTCTGCTACTGTTAGGAGTATCTCCACTTCACTTCTTTAGACCCCTTATTTCTGCCTCGGGGATTTCTCCCCGGCAGCTGGGGTTCTTAGGTTCAGCTTCTCTTGAGCCTGAAGTCTGAAGTCCTGAAGTCTGTTCTCACCAGAACAGTTTCTGTCCTCGGCTTCCCAGACTCTATCTTTGACGGTCTGGGGCTATGCAGTTTTCTCCCAGCCAGCAGATTCTTCAGGCGACACAGGAAATAAAGACGAGAATCTGTGATCTTCCAGAGCGGGTTTATTCTCTCTAAAAGACCTTTAACGGTCTCAGCACCTTTCTTTTATCCCCTAACTTGGGGATGGGGTTTACAGAATGTTGGCAGCCCGCCAAAACGGGCCAATACAGAGCCTTGCTTTTTTCAAACTCACAGGGGCTTGTTCTCCATTGGAAAGCAGCTTCTGCCTTGTCCCTCCTGGTTCCCCACAACCCCTGAACTTTTTTTCAAAAGATCCAGAAGGAAAACTGGGAGACAAGAAGAAAAGGGCAGAGATAAGGCTAATATTCAGGAGATGTTTCTTCCCCATAAAACTTTCTTCTGCTTTAAGATATGAAAATCAAGTGCATCTTCCTAGGTTTAATATCACCTTGGAAATTAAATTCTCTCAGGAAGTTCATGATGATTAGGTGGATGACAAATCCGCAGTTTGGGTACTGATTTGTTCTGTGTCCTTTTTCAAAACAGACAAAGTTTGGAAGTAATTAGACCCTGACTATAAAAAAAATGGGATTCTGTGGCTAATATGAACCAAAGGGACACTGAGGATTGTTCAGAGACCTAGGCATGTCACCTTAAGCCCTATAGAAGCAGCACTGAACTTTTGGACTTTAGTAATTTCCAAGTGCACAAAAAACCCTCCATCAAAAAACCAAACCAACCAAAAAGCCAACACTCCCCCCCAAAAACCCCACCCAAACCCCCCTGCTTCTTTACCCATCTTGCTTCTTTCTTCCAACTGACATTACTAGAGTATGAATAGTCATGCATTATGCAGCACAATTATTCTATGGGAAATGTTCACAGTCATCTAAATTAATGGAATAAGTATGTAAGCTTCTAACTGCTAGACTCAGAGGATTTTCAAGCACAGATACAGCAACAACAGCTGGTTTCTTTAAGAACTCTAAGTAAATTCATTTTAAAAAATTAAATATGCCTACATGCAGCATATTTTGACTGAGTTGCAAAGAAAGAATCCCCATTGCTTCTGCTCTTACTGTAACATATTGCTTTTCATGCTTTCCCCAGAGTATTGAAAGAATGCTGCAGATGTTCTCATTTAAATGCTCTGTGTCCTGTTAAGTAGAAGAGAGAATTCTCCCTGCAAAGTCTCAACCACTTTTCAGAATGAAGGTTGTGAAATACTTTCCTTCTCCATCAGGTTTTTTCATGCAAGTGCTGAACTCATATAAAGAATACCAGTTTTCACTTTTTGGAGAATGTGAGGAAGCAGTGTGCACAAACAAATTAATGAAATTTAAATTAAATTCAAGATTTCAACTGAGTTTCAGTATTTGTACTTTATCTTGTATTAATGTTCAGGAGTTAAATAGTGTAAAATGGGGAACTGATATCTAAGGATTTATTTACACCATAATAAATACTTACAAGTTATTTATTTGCACATTGAAGTTAATACTGATTAATGAATGAAAATGGGGCACATCAACAGTGATTTCAACCTGAACAGAACTGTAGAGGCAGTTTCACATTTAATATGGGAACATCTGCAATTTAACAGTATTCACAGAATGAGTGAGGTTGGAAAAGACCTTTGAGATCATCAAGTCCAACCTATGATCTAACAACTCCTTATCAACTAAACCATGGCACTGAGTGCCACATGGACTTTTTTTTAACATGTCCAGGGATGGTGCCTCCACCACCTCCCTGGGCAACCCATTTCAATGCCCAATCACTCTTGCTGTGAAGAATTTTTTCCTGATGTCTAGCCTAAACTTCCCCTGGCACAGCTTAAGTCTGTGTCCTCTTGTTCTATCAGTGATTGCCTGGGAGGACACACTGACCACCACCTGACCACAACCACTTTTCAGGAGGTTGTAGAGAGTGATAAGGACTCCCCTGAGCCTCCTTTTCTCCAGGCTAAACAGCCCCATTTCCCTCAGTCATTCCTCACAGGGTTTGTGCTCCCAGCCCTTCATCAGCCTGGTGCCTCCTCTGGACGCGCTCAAGTGTCTCAATGTCCTTCCCAAACTGAGGGGCCAGAGCTGGACACAGCACTCAGTGTCCTTCCTGAACTCAGAGGCCAGAGCTGGACACAGCACTCAAGGTGTGGCCTCACCAGTGCCGAGTACAGGGGAACAATGACCTCCCTGCTCCTGCTGGCTACACCATTCCTGATCCAGGCCAGGAGCCATTGGCCCTTTTGGCCACCTGGGCACACTGCTGTCTCCTGTTCAGCTGCTGGCACCAGCACCCCCAGGTCCCTTTCTGCCTGGGCACTGTTCAACCACGCTGTCCCCAGCCTGTGGCACTGCAGTGGTTGTTGTGGCCGAAGTGCAGGACTTGGCACTTGGACTTGTTGAACTTCATGTTGTTGTAATGCCTTAAGTTTTAGCTTTCATATTTTTCAGATTCTGTACTGAATGAGTATATAACTCTGAACTTCCTATGAAGTGTTAGCAAGTTCTCCTCACAGTTTAGTTAGACAAAACAATCCTTTTCCAGCCCAGGATCCAAGGACACCGTTGCAGCTTCGGGTCCAAAAAGTGTAAACAACAGAGGAGGAAGCCCCTCCCCGTGCTTGAATGGCTAACAAGAGGATTTTCCTCTTCTGTTTGACTTTCTGCTTCTGAGTTTCTTGTTTCTAACCTAAATTTATTTATTGTTAACTTTTTCTTGTTTCAATTTTAAAAGGTATGTTTCATTTTAGTGTTTAAAAAAAAATAAAAGACAGTGACTTGCCTGGCAGATGGTTTTCTTATCATTAGAATTTAAAGTGTCTATATCAGGTAGATTTAAGAGATAAAGTTATTATCTTCTCAAAAAAACCCAGTTAGTTAATAATGTTAAAGCATATAGAGCTTTGAGAGGTAGATTGAACTAAAGCAATAATTTCATAATAATATTTGGTAAATATATGATATAGAGGCCTGCTCTGAGCTCCTTACTGTATTATCAGGAATTGTAATTGCATGGGCTGAAAGGTGTTGGACAGTTCAGAAGACCAGGCAGGAAAAAGATATGATTTCAACCAGATTGTTTTCTGAGGAACTTTTCTGATCTCAGCTGGAGAGAAGTCCTCTTCAGTATGTATGAAATGACAGATTTGTACTGTAAAATCATGCTCCCAGGAACACAGCCCAGTAGCTGGTATTGACTGGGATGGAGGCAAAAGCCTTCATTTGCTCTAGAAGGAAGGAGAACTTTCACAAATATCTCTGGTATCTGGTTGGCAGCTACAACTGGCAAAGCAGGTGACCTATCTGAGATGGGATAAAGATGAGAAACATTTTTGCAAATATATTTACTTATTATTTACTTATAGAAAGTTGATGTCTACACTTATCTATTAATGTTATTTGTTCTGTGTATAGTTGACAGGTACCTTAAGTTGCTTTGCATGGATCTTAGGCAGTAGATGGGGTTTAAATGTGGTAGTAATTTCTAGACACGTGTGGAGCTGACCAGGAAACTCAAGCTTAATTTATAAAATGTCTTGCTTGCAATTAATATAAACTTTTTTAGTAGTTACCCAAGTTCACCCCATTTTATGCTTCTGTCTTGGATTACTTGTGCTCTGATTGCTTGGAATATCTGCATGGTTTAAATTTTTTGTTTGTATCAGATTCTATTTGCACACTTGGAAAACCAATCACAACAGCAAAGAATATGGAACATTTCCTACTAAGGATCCCCTCAAATGAAAGATCACAAATATCCTCTTCTCTTCTTCCTCCTGTCCCCAGATTTGTGAGCCAGTGTCACAAAGTTTGGAGTATGAATGATGGCACAGTGTGGAGCAGTGGCAAGATCTCTCCCAAGTGTTTGATCAATCTTCCACCTCATTGCTTACTCATAAATTCACTCATTCAGTGCAAAACTCATGACAATTGTAATAAACCACAATTACTGATACAGCTACACTGGAGCTGATTGAGCTCACTGTTGCAGACAAAATTGCACAGTCAGTGTAGGAATTATTTACTTTGACCTTATGTAAGGGATTTCAGTTGTACTTTTTTTCCCCCCAATTCTCTCTTTAAACAGTGAAAGTGATTATTGTACTTGAGCTTCAAACCAGCAGCATTTTGCAACTGGATTAAAAATATGTACTGATAATGTTGCTTTGTTGCCAGTGAGAGCTTGAAACTTTCTAAAGAAAAATAATAGAACTATCTCATAAATAACTTTGTGGCTTTTCAACATAGGGCAGCCAACCACATAAATAAAATGCATCAAATGTGTGCTGGATTGAGCTACTTAGGGTTTATTGCAATTACTTCTAGAGTGTGTGGACTGATAACATAAAATGGTATAAAATTCAGAATGTGGCCTTGAACACTGCTCCAAAGCTTCCTTGAGTAGAAAAATGACACCTTTGCACAACACAGATTTTAAAATGACTCAAAACACTGGAGGCTTTTGTACAGAGGACCACAAGGGTGAGTACATGAGTCTGAAACAATAATGAGCCCTTTATAAGGTTGGCTGCAGGAATTTATCTGTCATTCTGACATGCTGGAAGAAATCTACTGGAAATCTTGGTGGCAGGAACATGAATTGGACTTGTTGAGATTTAAGATATCCAAAAGCAGATTAATGTGAAGACATTCCATTAATCAACCTGACAACAGGAAAATCCAGACAGAGGGGAAGTATAGAGCTGTCTATAGCTTCAGAATGTCCCATTGCTATTTCTTTCCATACACATTCTAGTGCTAGTGTTTCTTGAGCTATTCTCACAAATTTTATGTATTGGGCTGGCTATTACTTTACATAGCACTTTATTTTTATAATCAGATTATACTCTTTTACTGTATCTGACCTTCTAAACCTTGAATTCCTTTTCTTTCATGCAGCACTGAAATCAACAGGACCCAAGTTCCTGGGGAACAGTAAATAGCAAGAGGGGCTTGTGCATATGGCTTGTGATTCCTAACTATGTAAGCATGTTATTATCAGATTTTGTTGGTTTTCCCATTGTACTGAGTAAGGCAAAACATTTGCCTCTGCATCCTCATTCCTTTGAGGTCCTGGGCTTAGCTGGAGGTCACACAACCATTTGTTAATATTAAGGTTATATATTTGGACAGGTAGGAAAAATATCAACAGCTGAACCATCAGTGAAATTTGCACAAGCACTTTATCTGTGTAACATATGTTAGTTCACCTTATTGCTGCAGTATGGCTTTTAGCTTTCTGGTATTTGGTAAAAACTAAGCAAACTATAGATAACTTTGAAAACTTACATGTTTTCAGTCTTTTGTCTGCACTGAAAAAAGCAACAAACTCTTAAAGCCAAGAGAATATATATCTAGCAGTTTCTGTCTAAAACTGAATTCCACATTTTAAAAACATATTGTTTAATAAACATTCTTCATACACAAGTGCAGCAACAGCCTTTAAGTCACTGTAATTTTTCTCAAATCTGTAGTTCCTGCATCAGGAATTTGCTAGGCACCATTAGAACTGCCTCTCTGTTGTTAAGGACTTGACTGTGTGCCGGAAGTGAAGGTACTCATATTAATTTGTATGACACCTGTCTGATGTCCTGAAGTGTGGAATGGTGATAAATACTAATGAAATATTGCTAATTTGCTGTATCAGTTAATAGAGAAATGCTGCCTCACCTTCATTCCAGCTAGCAGCCAGAACCCTTTGGAGTGATACTACCAACACTAATTTATGCAACAGTAACTTCACATTCTGTAAATTTCCTTGTAGTAAAGTAGTAAATAATAACATTTTGCTGCCAGAAACTATGTCTGGAATACTATCCATGAATGTGTTCTAAACAGCAGGAACCTGAAATGGTTTAAAGATAGTAACTATGAAAAGGAAAAGGCTATAGTTCACTCTATTGTCTTTCCATCTCTGTCTTTCAGCATATCCCTTCTGTCTCTTATATTCTTCCCTTTACCACCAAGGGCCTGGAGTGCAACATTTATTCCTACTACAGAGAGTCTTCTCTGATATCTAGTGTTCATAGTCATAGGAATCCAAATTGCTAACTAGATTCCTTGGCAACACAATGAACTTTTATTAGTATGATGTTTTCCTCCACTGTTGGCATGAGTGGCTCTAATCAGATTAGGACAAAGGTAAAGTCAAAGAGACAGGAAAAAAGGTCTAGATAATAAGAAAATTGGTAGCATGGAAATGTACAACTAAAAAGGAACAAAGTAGAGCCAGCATAACTTTTCTTTTTCTGATGTAAGAAAACTGGAGTTTCTAAAACAAGTGATATTTAAAAAAATGTACAGCAAGCTGCCCACTCCCTTTAATGTCTTCTAAAATCCAATGTTGAAAAGTTCTCCTGTTCCCCAAGGATCAAAATGCAATAGATTTTCATTTCATCCCATGGCAGATTAGCCTGGACGAATCACTTCTTCCTGCACAGGAGCCAAGTAGCTGGGGAAAAAGCACCAGAGAGGTGGTAACAATATAGAGCAGTATTCCCTGGGGATGCTGCAGGCCAGGACCTGAGTGCCTCTCCCTAATTGAAGCTCCGTATTCCATTGGAAGCACTTTATGACATCTGTGAGGACTGCTATGGTCTGGAGGCTTTCACAGTTAATCTAGAATCAGCTAGGAATTTGTGTCCATGTTGGATGAAACAATTTGGGACACCATATTCCAGAGGGTAGAAAGCATTCTCTTTTCCTGTGCTGAAATACTAACTTGTCTTTTGCAGAATAAATTGTATTTTCAAGACTATTTTACCTCTCTTCCAAATTAATTCAGAAATGTAGGATAAAAAATTATTCATCAACCGCTCTACGTAAAATAAATTGTTGTTATGAAGAAACAGGTTTTGAAATGAAAGCCCTTCACAATTTCAACAAAAAAAATTTGAATTTTTTCTAGCCCAATCTTTAGCAACAGAAAGCACTTGAAATTCCATTTTTCGTTACCTCTACTATGTGGCATGTTTTTTACCCTGAAGCCTTTGTTTGGGATTGTTCTTGCTTAGAATTTTTTTTTTTTTTGCCAGAGTTCCTTCAAACCTTATGTGAGCTTGTAGTTGTGAACTGGTTTCTATTGCAAAGTTCAGTTAAAACGCGGTTTTTTAGGCCAGGAGTAAGTCATACCATGATAACTTATTCATCTATTACATACTAATCTTTTACAAATAAAGTAATTTCACAGTTTATTTTTTGTAAATCTCAATTTATGGCTAAGCAATGTGAACTTGGATTAGCAGCGGAGAGTTTGGTGCTTTCTATTTTGCACCTCAGAGAAGGTTTTTGCACCTCAGAGAGGGTTTTTAGGAGGGTGTTGCATATTTAATGCTTTATAACTGGAAAACTGAAGAAACGTGAATGAAGAACTGAGGGAAATCTTGAGGAAATTGTTGTACAGCAAGAACAAGCAAAAAAATTTGTGAATTTTTGATTAATATTTTTATATAAATGTGAGGTACTTATGAATGTTATCTACTGCAAAATCACTTGACAACCAGGGGAGTTGTGCCAGAGTTGTTTTTCCATTTAAAGATCAGTGCACAGCACATTTGCTGAGTCATGAACTTTATTTCAGCACACAGTCCTTATTTGACTTCAAAAAGACAAAAGAAAGCCAACCTAAGCGGCAAAAAAGAATATACTACGTGATCTTTTCTTTGATTATTCTGGACAAAGAAAGACTCAAATAAGTATTTTGTGTGACAACAGAGATTGGATTTGACAGTTCCCCCTTGAAGGACTGCAGAATAACCAATAAGTTTGATGCCAAAAATGACATTAACGAAGTGGTAAGGTTGGCTGGCAGTGTATAGTGCTCTTCTAAAATGCCAGTGTGGGGAGTTTAATAAAAATAAAAATGAAAATTAAGAAAAAACAAAAAGGAAAAGTCTCACAGGTTATCTGGACAAGTAGAAGCAGGGGATGAAGAAATTAAACACCTTTACAAGTTGCCTTGCATTAACATGCACTGAATACGTGCTGTGCTCTGTAATCGGGAGTCAGTGTTTTAGATTCCAGGAGCAACACAAAAAGTTTAGCTAGGAGCCACCTCCACGTTAATTATCACCCTTCAATTTTAAGTCTTTCATCAGGTAACCTCATATTTTTAATTTTCTTCAATAGAAAGAGGTGTTTTTAAATCTTAATGAGGCTGATGCAGTTGACATGCATGCATACCATTATAATGCTCCGCATCTCATTAAAGGTACAAAATAGTACGTGGTTCATAAGTGTTTCTCCATACTCCTGTGCAGTTTAGAGAGGAACAGGGTATATTTTGAAATATTTATGAGTTTCACTGCTTGACAGGAAAGGTAGAGAATTCTCCATAGCCAAAAGATCTTGACAGTTTTGTTACACAGTAAGGACAGTAACTAGAAACATATGAGAGAAGATTGATGTGCTTCCAGACTTCTTCCATAAAATACAGCTCTGTCTACCCAGGACAATATTATCCTATAACTTCTTCTCTTTTTTGGTCTGTTGAACTGCATGCTGTGGAAGCTATGACCACATGCATAAAGTTGCTCCATGCTTTGAGGGGTTTTCTTTGGCTGCAGGCACATTTTGCCAGCAAATGCAGTTATTCATCCATTCTCGGCGTGTGCTGGGGCTTTTTGGAGGACCTCCTTTTTTATATTCAGGAGCCAAGAGCATGGGAAGTGAATTATCTAAAATTATTAATGGTGTAAAAATTACTTTATTAACCCTATTTGGAAAAATGTGGTACAAGTGAGTAATATAGCTACCACTATTTTAATTTGAAAGTGTTCATCAACATGCAGCCTCGCTAGACTAATTGGTGCTGGAAGGTTGCACCTAACAATGGTTTAGGAAGGAGAACTGTGGCAATCTCAGATCTGGACATAACTTTTCTTATGCTATTACTACACAAACACATCACTCTTATGTTGTGTGGAGGAGACCAAGTGCTTTCAAGGAGCCAGGATTTACTGCATATCTGTGACATTCCAGTCCTGCAGATGATGTGGTGACCCATGTTTTCAATGGTATGAAGGTGACAATGAATGAAAATGACTGCCAGATGTGTTCATTAAATTTGATATTCCAGGGAGACAGATCTTCAACTACTTTTTAATAGTCCCATTGAATCAAAAAAGAAGTGTGATCTTTCTTTCAAATAAAATTAAGATAAATGTTTCACCAGTTTTAAAAAAGTATATGTAAATATATTTATTTCAACATGTGTAATATTCCTGGTATCTGTTTCATGAAAATGTTCTTTCTGTAAGATCTTGACAATAACTGTGCTATTTTAAGGGCTCTACACAGTTTCTATTCAATGTTTTTGCCTTTATTTCTCTGATGTCAGCAAAATCTCATTAAAGTGACATATTTTAACCTAATGAAATGAAAATTTAAACACTGCTCGTCACTTTTTGGGGGAAGAAAAAAAACTTGAAGTACTTCCACATACTAGTAAAGAAAAAGGTACATTCTGCAAAGGATGTTTGAAATCCTCATTAAAAAATGCTAGAAAAGTTTGTCTGAAACTTCAGCACAGTTTTGTTCCTAAGTGGGAAACTTTTGTTTTGAAATTGTGCTTACTGTTTGCTTTTCAGAGCCTTCATGTTTGTCTGGAGGCAGAATTCTAAATCATGTTCTTCTACAAGTGGTGTTCTCATTTTGTTTTATTTTAAAATTAGGACTTCCTTAATTCACCATAAACTCTTACAAAATAAGTGTTTCATGCAATGTGATAATGTTATTGAAGGTGTTGCTTTGAAGAGATGCTCATGGGAATATTCTACATGTGTCCTGGCTGTGTTACATGCAGTTGCCTTTAATGTTGTTGTAGAAAGGAAAGATCATGCTTATAGGAAAATATGCATGCCATCACATGTTACTGTTAACACAGGTGATTTGTTTTTCTTTTCAGCTCCCCCGCATGTAAAATCCTTGCCTGTTTCCCCCAGTGAGGTTGGAAATGCTGCTGTCAATTTTCACCAAAAAGTAAACATGATTATGGTACATGTATTTATAGTAACTGCCTTTGTTTTTTAATCTAGAATGGATTTTAAGAGGATATGGTTTTCTTCTGTGTTGTTGTTGCCAGCAGACACATCGCTTATAGGAAAATATGCATTTTATGTTTTCCTTGCTGCTTTTGTCACAGACAATTTTAGAATGTGTGCAGGTTCCTGAAAGCTGAGCTAGCACACTTAAAGGCTGCTGAGTGGCTCCTACCTGGGAATGGGGACATCCTGGGTTCTCCAGTTCATCTCCCTGGGCTGACTCTGAGCACTGCTCTCTGTCTGTAGATGGCAGTGGGCGTACACTATGCAACAACTTTTCCAATGCAGCGTCACAGTAAGAAACTGTTTCACATTCCTATTGTCAGACATTTTCCCTTTCCCTTTCCCTTTCCCT
>VYXD01014925.1:285355-337789 GCA_013397195.1 Hylia prasina | reverse complement strand
TCCATAACCCAAGACACCAGGGAAGGGGTAGACTCACCATCCCTGGGAGTGTTCAAGAAACAGCCACACGTGGCACTTTGAGCTGTAGTTTAGTTGACAAGGATGTGTTTGGTCAAAGGTTGGACTCAGTGGTCTTGGAGGTCTTTTCTAACCTTGATGAGTCTATGATTCTATGTGTGAGAGAGTAGGCAAAGCACGAGCACAGAAGCAACAAGAAAAGGGAATATCAGAGCACTCAGCCTGGCAGGAGGGGCACAATCCTGAATGTTCCTTCCCTCCTTCCTTACATGCCCAGCATGGAGTGGGAGGAGAAGGAGAGAAAGAAATGAAGCTGTGTCATGTGGCCTGACAAAATCATGGTCATTATAATGGCATTTGCCTGTACTCACAGGTAGCTAGGGGTGAGTAGTTAGATGAACAGTCAGAAGCATTTACTTTGAAACTTGATATGTCTAGATCTTCACACTTACCAGTCCTCAGAAACAAAGGTCTTCTGAAAGCAACTGCACCTGCCCACCCCTGCACCCTTGTCTGGAGAAAGCATGACAGCCACTCTCCCGAAAGGCCACCAGGTGTCATTTTGCAGCTGCATGCAACTACCTGTTCCTAGAGTATTAAACCTTTACTGGTTTGACCACATGCAACCTTGTGACACACTAGCATTTTGTGGACTGTGTAGACCTGGAGAGATTACTTAAAAAATTTGTAACACTAATATATCCTTTGCCTGACTTCTTTTCCAGTTTATGAGCTTCCCATAGGCTGATGATAATTTACCCAAACCTGTATATCATTCACAGTTTTTTCGTCAGCCATTCATCTAAACAAATTATGTCCTGGCAGTCAAGCTTCATAGTCAGTCATTTTTGGAAGCAGGTGACTGGTCCCTTAAGTCACAAGGGATTGCTTCCGTTTCCTACTCAGATGACATAAGCCATATAAACACAAGCTTGATTAAGTTACTAGGCTTTGAGTCACAGGCTGACATAAAAGTAGGAGTGTGATAAAAAGGGCAATCCCACAAGCAGAAGACCAGGGCAGGTTTATTAGCCAGTTGCCTTCAGGTGCAAATTTCACCTTAAACGTGATAATAATTCAGGGAGTCCTAAGCAGCAGATTTCCAAGGGCTTGCAGTTCTAAGTATTGAGAGGAATTGTTCAAAAGATTTGTTAACACACAGCAAAATGATTTATGGGAATAACAGTAAATAAGCCCCAAAGAGTTTTCAAAAAAAATATGTTGTATCTTTCCATTTACATGAACATTGCTTTCAACTTCCTATGAGATCAATAACTGCTAAAATAATATACACGACATTGTGTTTACTGTGCTTTTTTTTTTAAAATTATACATAATCTGACACCAGTGGGGCTGATGAGCTCTCTTAGGCTAAGATGTGACACTGTATGACATTTAGCTTTTGTGATATGATGAGGTAATGTGACATGACAAGAGCATATGCCATGAACCAAAGGTCAGAACACTTTCAAATAGATACACCTGCTTTCAGCCTGACCAGTCACTGCCAATTTGTAAAAAGTCTTCCAGACCACGCACACATTTCTGACAACAATTGATGGTCATGACATAGATGAATTAATTCACTGGCAGAAAAGCTTACCACCTACTTATCCATAACATCTTTCTATCTAATGGAAATTGATTAGAAAACATTTCTTCTCCTCAGAAGCTTTATTTAGTTGCATATTAAATTTTGGGCAGCTGCCTGTGCCAGATTCAGAGAAATCATACCTATACTGAAGGGCAGAATATCCCTCTTTCAATATCCACTACTGGCTTGCACAGGAACAATTAATGTATTGTCTCTACTCATATGGACTGAGGCATCACTTATTCTATGTTGCATGTCCTTGACGGTACCCTACTTCACCCAGTCCTGAACCCCTCTATTCATTTAGGGGATTTGTTGAAACTTGCTGTCACTGTCTTCTTGTATATCTTAATATGCTCTGGCTGAAGACCACAGCCTGAGGAGGAAAGGCAGATGGTATGTGACTAGATTCAGTTTCAGGGATGAAGAAGCTGGCAGGCACATTCACATCCCACAACTTAGGCAGAGCCAAAGGGACTTACCAAAACTGGGACTTGCACAGAACACACAGACACCCAAGGCTAAAGCTGTGATCCTGCTCAGCTGTTCAAATTTTGCTAAATTCCATTTCAATATTTCAGTTTAAAGTTTTCCAAATACATTGAGTAACACCTCAGTTCATGCACAGCCCTGCTCAAGTCTTGGCAGATGGAAATAAGACAGTCTCTATTCTACAGCACTGACAGAGAATTATAAAATATGGCTGGACCTTGTCATATGTTTCCTATGTAAGTTCAGAGTTCTTTCAGATGCAAAGAAGACCTTTCACAATATTGCAAAAAATAGGATGTTTGAGGTCAGCAAGCCAAATCAGCCTTTCATGTACTGAGTTGAGTCAGGGACAATAAGATCTACTCTCTGCAGGTCTTCACTGACAAGTCACAGAATCATGGAATCATAGAATATACCTAATTGGAAGGCACATACAAAGATATCCAACTCCTGACCCTTCACAAGACAACAGCAGGTATAACACCTTGTGCCTGAAAGCATTTTCCAAGCACTTCTTGGACTCTGTCAGGCTTGGTGCTGTGACCACTTCCCCAGGTCTGCTCCAGTGCCCAACCACCCTCTAGGTGAAAACACCTTCTGCTGAAATCCAACCCAAACCTCCCCTAACTCCACTTCATGCCATTTCCTCAAGTCCTGTTACTGGTCAGGCGAGTAAAGAGATTGGTACCTCTTCTCCATTTTCCTCATGAAGATATTGAAGATCACAATGAGGTCTTCCCTCTGTCTCCTGCAGGCTGAACAAACCAAGTCACCTCAGCCCAAAACTGCACACAATATTCAGGGCAAGGCCACACCAATGCAGAGTAGAGCAGGACCTGTTCTTACACAACCAGTGTGTTATACACTGCTACAACTCCAGTTTCCTTTTCTATAGTTCCACCCATCTAACAAGTAAGAATTTCTTTCTAGCACCCAAAATAATTATTTTTTTTTAAATTGATTTCCTCATGCTTTCCCTTATGACTACACAGGTTCATTGCTTATTTTCACCTTTATATGCATATGTTATCATGGTGAAGCCTTATTTGAGTGAGAGGATGGATTAAAAAAAAATAAACTTGAGAGCAGAGATATTTCAGGAATGTGTCTTGCAAGAAATGCTCATGGATTTGCATGTTTTATCACAGTGTCCAAAGCTACTGAGTTTATGAACTGCAGCATTTTGAAGCCAGATCTCTCAATGCAATACTGCTGACACCAACAGATGCCTTTGTAGATTGGGATGTCAGGCTGTGATTCCTCTTACTTAACTGTCTAACGAGGAGATGAACACTTCAAGCTTTCTACACTGGCTGAGAAGCAAGCACATTTAAAGGACAAGTTATTTCACCTTCTTGGACACGTGCCTTAGGCATCCAATGTTTTCTGTTCACAACAGAATCAAATTGGACAACAAGCTTAGATTATACTTCACTTTTAACTTTTAGATGTGAGAAGAAATTAACCTCAGTTCAGTAAATTAGTAGAAATAATTTGTGAATAGGTACTTCACAGATGATAAGAAACAAAAGAGCAGCATTCTCAGAGCCCTCTCTGCTAAATATCACTGAGATTTGCACAACTGCACATTCTAAATTTACCGATTTTCTGATATTTACTCTTAATACTAACATCACCCTAATTTTGCCTAGACAGTCAATGAATCTCCAAGACTAGTAACACAAAAAGTCAAAGGTAGAATAGAAGTTTTCATTATACTAATCAATTGTTGTCTGTCATTAGGGTTTTTTTACTTATCTTGCTTATGAAATTTAAAGTCTTAAAAGGTCTGGACACTGCCTTATTGTTTACGTTTTTACCCACTTGTCTGATCCAGGTTTGTATATGGAGCTTTTTCTTGATGTAAAAGTTTTACAGCAGTCAGAGCAATTTGATCACCTGGAAATGTTCAGTAGCAAAGTAGCAGTTAGGTGAATAAATAAAAATGCCCCTTCATATTTGGTTAGGCTCTAACCTCAAGAATTTTAGCTGAAATATTGGTTAGGCCCTTAGCTGTGGCCTGAATTTATCCCCAGCTGGTTGAGAAGAAACATTTTTCTCATTGTCTCTGCTTCCTTAGCCCTGCTCTGGCATATTGCTAAATCTGAAAAGGGCTTTAAGCTGCCATTTTTGTATTTATTGTTACTAATTATCCTTTCACTTCTTTGATTGTGCTTTTGTTACTTTAGTTCTCAAAACTGAAACTGATTATACCAGCTTCTTGTTTTTATTTTTATTTTGTTCTAACATAAATGACAAATGTGGTATAATGTGCATTCTCAGAGGAAAAATCACAGTATAAAGGAAACTGATTATAAGAATGCTTTAAATAAGTGCACTGTTCTCAGGATCAAATATTAGAGGAGGATTAAAAATTAGTTTTGTTTTTCTCTCTATAATCAATTCAGAGTTAATTGGATTCAGTATATGTCCTTTTTCTTATTGATTTTTTGTGTTATTGCTCCTGTTTGATGGCTTTCTAGCATGTCCCAGGCTTTTTGGATATTATTTTCCTCCTATTTTATTTGCTTCTTCCCATTTAGCTGCTTCTATATCCTTTTTAACTTTTAAAAAAAATATTCACAGACACAATATTTCATCTTACTTTGTAAATACAATTAATTCTGCAGAGCACCAGAATGGTTACTGTGTGGACAGGCAGTATCCCCTTTCCCTCAACAGGACCATCTAGGGTCAAACAAGGTTATGTGGTGAATTCATATGCATGAAATGCACAGATGAAGGTCACTTTGGCCACAAACCATCACAGAAGAGTCTTTAATGACCATTCCATTTGCATGCAAAAAAAGGAAACACCTTGTAAGTTGAGGTTTCTCTTGACTAAGCAGATCTTTAAGTACTCAAAACCAGAGTCCAGGAAAGCACAGTGATGTGCAGATACAAGATTGCATGCTCATTCTTCAAGTGTCTGGACATCTGAGCCATGGTCTCCTGTACAGATTGTGGAAGCTCTGAAATATCTAAAGAGCTATATCGAGTGTTAAGGCATAAAATGTATCAGTGTTCTCCTGCTGTCTTGACCACTTGCTGCCCACCTGCCAGCTGCCTTCTGTGGGTTTGCTTGCTGCTGTGTTCAGTGGTTTAGAATTTACATTCCAGTCACAGGGACAACTGGGAACAAGAGAACAAGAGGAAACATAGCAAGGATATCCCCTGCTTTGTTATGCAAACCCTGATTCCTCTGATACTCTTGTGACAGCTTCTGAATGCCGGGGTCTGCACATTATTAGAATATTTGATATAATCCTAAATGACACTACAGGAAAGGGAGTTAGTCCCTCTTATTTCCTTGACAATTCTCTAGATTAACACTTGCAGCAGCTGCTATTCCAAAAGTAACTTTCTGATGAGGTCACTGTGCAAGGGTGACACTTTGTCTTTATTTGCTGGAAGGTACCATAGCAAATAGACATTAAAAATGTATTTTGAGTACATTACTTCACTTAAAATAAAAATAAAGAGCCTCCAAAAGAAACAAACTGAAAATACATATACTTCATTAAGAGGCTTTACAGTCCTGCACATATGCCACCTTATTTTCCTTGCTGTCAGACACTATAGAAAGTAAAAAAGGCAATGAGCCTTATTTCACAATGCCATGCACAAGACTAAATCTTGTATCATTCATTCCACAAATCTTGGTGACTGGACATTTGGTTTACGAGGGAATTAATTTCTTTAATATCTTCCAAGAAAGTCTGGCTTTTTGAGGTTGATCTTCTCAATGGGCACCTTCATCAGCAAATTTTGGAAAGCATCAGAGCCAGGGAATCCTTTTTTCTGCTGCATTGACAAGGGCCTGCACATCAGCTCTATAGTTCCTGACACTCTGAGACAGACCTCATATGGTGTTAAACCCACACATCAGCTGCTATTTTCAGAACTGCCCTGTAGTACCAGTCATCTGAATTGCTTCAGCCATACAGAACCCAACTTCTGGTTTTGGACCAGCTTTTGCAAAGACACCTAAAGCAAGATCCCAAAGAGAAACTGCATCAGACAGTTCAGATCCAATGGCCTTCAAGTATTTTTTCATTCAAGCAGAAAAGTGTTTCTAACAGAACAATCCTAAGTGGAACACAGAAGCACTGTTTTACCACATAAATAATGAGTAGGACTCTCAAGGTGATTTCACACCAAGAGAAGCTGAAATTTTAATAAGAAAAAATTGATTGCTTTCAGAAAGCAAAAGTTTTGCATTCGTAGTGCTTTCTCCCATGAAGAAAAAACTAGCATCTTCAGTTTCTAAATTAAAATATAGAAGTATTTTAGAGCCAGTTAGACTAACATAGACAATTTTTTCTAGGCTTTTAATCTAGAATCTAGGTGATGACAGGTCAGGGGATGAGGGGTTAGGTTATGCCAAACACTGCCTCCAATTAGCTGTGTGACACACAGCTGCATGAAATTTGGTGCCTTAGATGTTCTGCTGATGGGCTAGAGAAGTTGATTCTATCCATAGCAAAATCTGTCCATGGGAAACAACTTCTGTTAAACAGAGTGGGAAGACTTATCTTGTACCATCTGTCCCATGGGGAACAAGCCACACAGTCTTCAGAGAATAGGAGCTGGTGATTGCTACCTTTCTACATCAGAGAGAAATGAAAATAAAAAGTGTGCATCTTTCCTGCCACCCCATTGCTAATTTATGGTGAGACAGTATCTGCCCTTCAAAGTGTTACCATGTTGTAACAGATAACTGCATAGAAAACTGAAAGGTACTATGTGGATTACTGAATACATATCCCCTGAAATACAATGTTATTTCAGCATTTAACAGGTACTATTGTCTTAATCTGCAGATTACTCTTGTAATCTGGAGAGCAAGAGAAGCAATCCTTTATTTTGGAGTAGAAATAGATTTATCAGCTATTGCCATGCGTCTACTTTTGTCAATCTCCTTTAAGTCTTCCTCATTGCCTCTCGTTTGAAGAACACATCCTCTAGGCTTACACTGGCTGCCATTCACAGAGAGCATACATGCCCTAAGCTTCTGTCTTGAGATACATGGATTTTTTTTTTTCCCCTAAACCCAGAGGGACTAGGGGCATTAACTGGTAAAATCTTTCTTCTCCAGAAAAAAAAATGTTCTGCCAAGAAATGCATTCTTGAAAATGGCTAAGCCCATACTTACAATAATACTTTAAATGGCACAAAGCAGTAGTGCTGCAGGTAGAGGCAGTTCTGTCTATCTTCCTCCCTTCCCTCACCCTCCTCACCTCCACTCTGTGCACCCAACCAGTGCAAAATGGTATGGCTGAGTGGTGAAAAGCAGCAGGAAACAGGCCTGAGCTCTTGTAACAGCTGGTTTCACACTGGATCAATTCCCTGATCCACATTTCAAGACACCATGCAGATGGCTGTTTTGGTGCCATGGTCCAAAGGGCAGGAAAACATGGGAGGGCAAAGCAGGTGTAGAAAAGAGGAAGTTACAACTTGCAGGAGCATTACCTCCTCAGTGGGAAGACCACAAATTTAACCTAATCTTGAAAAATGTAGGTAGGCTCCATCCAGATTAAAGCAACGCAAAGAGACACTTGTGTTCCCATTTAGTGACAGAATGGAAGATCTTCAGGGACTGGACAGCCCTTGCTCTCACAATAATAAAATACTAAATTACTATTTTCTGCCTGGCTTCTTAGGCCTGATTCTCTGCAGTATTTGGCCCACTCCTAGCTGAGTCCTAGATCAATCTCATGGAAGACAAAATGTCATTGAATAGTTCAGTGAGACAGATGATAAAACAACTGGACATTTATTGGAAGGTGTAATGTTTATTTCTGTACAAATAAGATGAAAAATAATGAACCATATGGATATTTTACCTATTGACATGTATTGATCACTGTTGTAACTCAAGAGGGAAGCAAATTTAAGATCTTGTCTTTGTCTGACACATTATTGACTACTCAGGTCTGTTCTGTTTCCAACAGATAGAGACAGAAACTAGGGTTAATATCCATCTTGTGATCCGGAGTAGCAGTTCCAGTAATCTTCTTCCTGGGCAAAAAGAGAATCCCTTTTAAAGTGACTGCAAATGCCCCAAAGTCAGAAAGATCTAAGAAGGAGTAAATAAAGTAGAAGAGGGCAGCCAACTCGCATAGTTTCCATGTCATATTCTCACAGTCTAACATTCTGTTCTCTCCAAGGAGGAAATAACAATATAATGTACAGCCCTGCCACTATTGCTATTAATATCTTGGAATGCATCCAGAAGCACATGGGTGCAGGAGAATATGCTGTTCCTGGTAATCACATAAATGTTCAGATGTTTTTCTTTACGAGACTGAGTCTGGATCTCTTTCGTATGCTGCACTGTAGAAGTCCTTATTTTCCAACTCCTCGAAGGCTGGGCCAGTCAAGCTTCCCTTTTAAAATCAAGTTGCTGCATAATAGAAGTACTACACGTTCCAAAACAATGTATGAGCTATTTTAGCTATTTNAAAAAAAAAAAAAGGCAGAGAGGCAGTACTGAGAGAGGGTAGAAAGTAAAAGAAAAACAGAAAAGGAAACCAGGACATAGTGAAAACAATTTTTCCTATGCTTCCTATGCTTAGCAGAATATGCACAAGCAATTACCCTAGGAAAAATGTTAATGATTTAAGGTTACTTTAACAAGGTAAAGTTTCTTCTCAAGACACAACTACACATAATTTACATACTTGTGGTGCCTCTGAAAATTCTTTCCTCAGAGGTTTTCTATGGGCAATTTCCCCAGCTGAGCCTGTGTGGTAAATGCCTCAATGGTCAGCCAGGGACCTCCCCTCCAGATGCAATTGTCCATCATTAAGTACACCTGAGCTCTAGAAGGACACAGGGAAAGGCTGACTTCTTCAAGATAGAAGTGAAAAGTGACCTCCAAGCACAGGCTGAAACTTTTTCTTTCACTATTTAAAGTTAAAACCTAATGGAAAAAGTAAGGGAAAACCAGGGGGCTAAAATGCTACATCCAGTCCCGAAGTGCCATCTGGGCTGACTGACAGTAAGTAAACAGCTGAATGTAGCTTGTGAGCCTTGACTTCCCTCCGAGAGCACCCACACAAGTGATGTACCTGCTCAGCCTGGCTGTGCATTGGCTGTGTCACAAATGGAGCCAGTTCTGTTCCAGTAGCTCCGGTTGTCTCAGACACTGTTCACACAAATACTGATTGGGGTCCTGAAGCAGCAAAGCTGTATGTGAGTGTGTTATCTGAGGCTTTATCCCTGCCAAAGCTGTGCTGGAGGTAGTGCCGTGCCTCCTGCACTCATCCACAGCCACATGGCCCTGCTGTGGAGCCACAGGATGAAGCTGTGTGGCACCCCTCCCTAGGGAGCTCTCTGGGGACAGGGAATACTGCAACTTCAGCACAGGCATGCTGTGCCAAACCATTTCCTGGAGAAATCTGAGCTCCTCTGTCCTTGAGCCTGTAGTAGATGGATTCCACTACCTCAGCAAGCTGTTCTGAAGCTTCCTTAGACATTTCTAAAGTAGTGCAGACACACTATTGAAAACGGCTCCCATAGCCTCCACTCATTCTACTGGGTAAACCCAAGGGTAGCTTGTTTTTTCCTAAATTCTAGAAATGTATGGAAGGGATACAGCAAATGCTTTTTTCCTGCTAATATTATTGTTATAGCATGATATCTGAAAAGATAAGATTTTGTGTTCAGATAAGTTTCCTCTGAGAACTCTAGCTATAAAGATATTAACCATTTTGTCACTTTGGGCTAGTTTTTCATAAAGTCATTTCCAGAGAGTGTTCAGAAATCTCATTTTGCAGTCCAATGAAGGTTGCATTGAGCATTAATGGGCTGGCAAGATGCTCAGACATGATTTTGTCTGAAGCAGAGAAGCATATTTGGTGCTGGATAAGAGTCCATAAAGCAGAAGACAGTGTTCCTGGTGCCTACCACAAGCAGGTAGAAAAGGGCTGAATTTAACCTTTGAATTTCAGCCAGTTGTCAAGGATACTGATTGGAATGTTCATTTGGACTTGTGGGTTTGTTTTCTTGATAGATGTATTTGTACATTTGTTTCTGATTTAGTTGAATTTACAATGACTGGAGTACTCAGTAAATGTGAAACAAGTATTCAACATATTCAAACAAGATATTCAACATATTCAACAAGATCCAAATATATTAATAGATCCATGATCAGTTCATTGTAACTCTGTAGGGAAGGTAACTGTAGGGAAGGAAAGGGAGGGAAAAGGCATTGCTTCCATGGCTGTGGAAAGAGACCTTTTGGATTTGTTATTCCTGACATCTTAATAATTAGAAAGGAATCCAAAAGCAATGCTGCTCAAAAAATATGGCCATGGAACACACCATGCACTTTCCTAGCCTCAGGAAAAAAATTGCTTATAATTTATTTATTGAATAAATAAATTCTTCTTATTATTTGTGGACATTTTAAAGTAGGATGCAAATGTCACAGATTTCCTTGTCACTCTATTTCTCTTCATGTGAAATAAAGGGTCACTATGGACCTGGGCAGACACAGATGCATGAGGACAGCACAAGGTCAACATTCTTGACAGAACTTACGCAGATCACACAGAGGTGACAGACTGTGAAAGAATTATGTAGACTCCTAGTGCTCACAATAACAGACATGTCAAATAAATATATGTAATTAAGCCTGAAAAGCACAGTCCAAGGTATCAAAAATTTTACTTCCATTTAACAGACTTATTTCATATTCCCAGGAAGCACACTTAAATCTTCTAGGTCACAGCCACTGACATGAATGGAGGGAGAAAAACCTCCATTTATGTCTTGTTTATAAACACTACCCCACTTCAACAGTTTCCCCTCTATCAAGAGAAAAGGAGAGCTCAGAGCACTCCCAAAGGCAGAGCAGAAAAGACTGAAATGGTAATCTCTCCCAAGCTGGCTTGATGAAGAAAAAAAAGGACAAAACAAAAGAAAAGAAACATACAAGTAGCAAAGCACTCTTCACACAAAACCCTGAGAACTTGTACCTCTTTTGACCTGCTGCCATGATGTGAGGTGGATAGAGACATGAGCAATTAGAGGAAAGCAACAAATACTTGTGCCTCATTCAACGTACAATTACCTGTTGCAAACACCCTCAAGTGGCTAGTGCCCCTAGGACCATCTGTTGTTGAAAGCCTGTGGGCATTTTTGTCCACAAAATAACAATGCACACTCAGAACAAGTCCACAATCCTTAGTAAAGAGTAGATCTATCATTCTGTTCACCCAGTTTTGAATCCAGCTGGGCTGAAGATAAGAAACCTTTTACATTAATTGCTGTTCTAGGATCCTGGATACAGTTGGCTCATCAAGCAGGACCAAAGAATACGGAAATGCAGGAAGCCAGTCAACATCAGTGCAGCGAAAACAAGCAAGGGGAGAGTGTGAAGTACAGTCACCTCATCAGCCACAGAACCAAGCAGATCCTACTTGGACCTAGGATAAGACCCTTTCAGCTCTGTGACACCAAATGACTGAAATTACCATTGGAAAGTGAAAGCAATGAGAGCAATACTTTTTGCAGTGTCCTAAAAGTCCCCTTAAGAAGATCAAACCGCTTAATACAAACAGCTGGGGTCACTGTGGGTAGGAGCTGGTATGAAGATGATCTATTTCTATTCAATATTTTGACTCTGCTAGAAGTGGCCTTCTGCTACAGAAGTGGTCCTTCAGAGGAGGAGCAATATTTGTGATGAGCTGTTCATCTCCTCAGTGCTGTGAATGGGTCACTGTGGACCCCTTGAATTTGTTTCTGTGGTGCAGCTACTGCTGTCAATGAAACAATTTTAAAAAGTTTGAGCTACATGTAAAATAGCTACTCATGAAGGAAAATGTTGCAGTCAGAGTAACACAAAGCTCTTCAGAAGCTAAAGAAGGACATATCCAGGCCCAATATGCCCTGAATGATGCAATTATAACATTCATAATAACTACTTACAACTATCAAGTATCTCTAATGCTTTTTCCCCACTTAGATGTATCTTTAAACTTCACTGCCAACTGTTGAAGGTCCTAAGGTATCATTTTGAGATAAATAGCTGTCATTACAGCGTGCTTGTGACTTGTATAAACAATGTTTAAACATGAATCTTACAAGTGTAACATAAAGGAAAGGTAGAGCAACTGAATGTGAAGCCTTGGTTACTAGTAGCAAACACAGAATTAAAACAAAAACCTATTAGGATTTTCTACGGATACTCCAAAGAATTTGGAGAAACCGAAACCTTTTTAACTGAAAACTATAATTAAAGTGTTCATGGCTGGTTTGCCTGATTAGAAAGAAGCTGGGAGGAATATCTTTGAGGGGTCCTTTTTCTTCCCCAGGCACAGACTGAGATAGTTTACAGGACAAGCTGGAATTCTGCTTTTGCCCTTCATATTCTATGCACATATCTGTTTATGCACCACAAGGATTCAAAATTATATCCTATGAGATAATATTAACCTGAATTCGTTATGGGGAAAAAAAATACACTTTGCCTTAAAGTGGCTATCAGAGACTGACCACAAGTTTGAATTTACCCACAAAAGTGAATACTTTTTGCAGTGGTTCCTTCTACTACATTCTACTTTCAGAAGCTTGTGAGCAAGTTAACAGAAACTACTAGATAAATGTATCCCAGTTAATAAGCTTAGCTAAACTCTTCCACATCATAGCAGAGCCCATCAGTCAAAAAATCTCTGTGCCGTTTTGACATCTACTCACCAATAAATGAAGACTCCATGCCGTGGTGAAGAAGCTTTTGTGATTATTTGCTTCAGAGGGGATTATGTTTGGTTACATGATCCCCTATGGAACAGCAGCAGGAAATAGGTTATTTTATGTAGATATTTACATAGAACAGAAGGCAGCTGCCAACAAGTTTAAGACCTGAACTTTGACAGAACTAATTGAGCAGCTCTGTAGAGTGATTCATGTCAGCTGTGTATCTGATATTATCTTTGGTACTAGTACCGAATGTGCACTCAGTTCACAAAAGATGAAAAGAACCTCTGGGTGAATAGCAGAAACTGTGCCAGGTGAAATACAATTCAAATAAACATTCACATGAACAGTTCAGATACCTGTGCTGAAAGGTAAAGAATAACCTGTGCTTTCTAAAAGATCTCAAGGTTCTGGATCAGAGTAATGATCTATAAAAGCAGACTTATGGCTCCCTTTGTACCCACAGAAGGCAAAATTGGCTTTCTAGTTTCAGAGCAACATAGATGCCATTACAGAGCAAACAATACCAAATGAAGACTCAGTTCTCTCAGTGTTGCCTTCAGGTTCAGAAGAGGAATGGGTTGACGGATCTCAGAGCCCCTCACCACTCAATGCTATTTGACATTTTTTTGGCAGACAGGAATTCCAGGCAAACTGTCAGGATAGTTAAGTATGGATTGGATTATCAAAGCCAAAAATTCTTATGAACAGCTTATGAAGAGAGAATCACATCTTTTTGTTCAAAAGACAAAATTAATCCCTGAGTTTTGGAATCTGAGAAAATGAATACTTATATGTACATCAAAAAGGTAAATTTACATCTCTAATTCCCCACTCCTGACAGTATAATTCTCTTACACAGAAAAAAACACAAAACAGGTACAGCATGGATGGACAGTAAGTAATAAGGTTATTTGGCAAGACAAAAGCAACCAGTGGTTAATAATGAAAGGACTCAAAGGCACTGAGCTCTGATTGAGCTGAAGTTCAAACTTTTTTGTCATCTGCTACAACAAAAGGGCCTCCTGACTGTGCATCATTACACAGCAAAATCCAGTCTTGCTTATGTGATGGCTTCCACTTTCTTTGTTGCATCTCAGTAGTCAACGATTAACTATGAGTGTACATATTGTTAACACTAAGCCAGACAATATGCCATTACCTTGTAGAACAAAGGGGAAATTTCATTATCTTTTCTGGAATCTAAATGAATCATTTTGTTCTGATGAGACATGCTTTGAGCATGACTACTCTGAGTAAATATTGCTCTTATTTTTTAATTCATAATCATTCTTTCACTGGTATACTTGGTGGTCAATACAAAATGCCTATGCATAAACACTCCAAAATCAGTTTTAAACTAATTACCAGAGGTACAGAAACAGCCACACTATGCTGATGAGAATTTTGGGGCAAGATGCCAACTCTGCCCTTGAACCCATGGGTGCCAGTGAACCAGATGGGAGGTTAGCCTGCCCTCACCTACTCCTAATTCAGATGCAATTGTGTATACACACTGCCAGATTTAAACAGCTTTGATATGCCACAATCACAATAATCATAAAGCCTGGCTCAGTTTTGGATCAGCTGCAAAAAACAGTTATGTTAAGACCCATATAACCAGCCATATTTTTAATGAGAGGTGTTTTAGAAAAGACATGTTACAGAAAGGCTCTCATTTTTTCACATGATAAAATTACATATTGAGATGATAAATACTTTTTCTCAGCTCAGAATAGTTCTTAAAGGATACCCATGTCTTGCAGCTAAAACAGGGGGCGATTCAAATGTTTGCTCTATATTTCTACTCCCTCAGACTCTGTATAAAGTGTTGGAAATACTGTAGTGGTGGGCTGGGCCCAGCCAACAGCCAAACACCCACCCAGCTTCTTGCTCACTTCCCTCTCCCACAAGACAGAGCAAAAAATGAACAAAAGCAAGAGGACTCGTGTATCTAGATAATAACAGTTTCATAGGGAAAGCAAAGGCTGTGGTCATAAGCCAAGCAAAATATGGGATTAGTTCACTACTTCGCATCAGCAGGCAGATGTCCAGCCAATTCCTGGCAAGCAGGGCCTCAGCACGTGTAATGCTTTCTTGGGAAGACAAACTCCATCACCACAATTATCTTTCTTTCCTCCTCCTTGCCCTGAGCTTTTCTTCCTGGGAGTGGCATCACGTGGTATGGAATACTGTTTGGTCGCTTTGAGTCGGCTATGTGGGTCTGCTGTGTTTTCCACTCTCAGCATCTCTCCTATCCCTCAACCTACTCACTTTTAGTTGTGTGTAGGAAGAGTGGAAACCCTGATTCTGTGCAAACACAATTCTGCAGTGGCCAAAACTTTGGGATGCTAATACTGTTATAGAATTCCCAGAAGGTAAAGCAAGGCACCATACAGGTTGCTGTGAAGAAGGTTAAGTCCATCCCAGCCAGATCCAGTACAACTGTTAAAGCTGGTGAAACTAAAATTCAGAGACAAAATCATCCAAGTTTTGAATACTTTTATTAAAGGGGTTTTGTGGGGCTTTTTTTCATCAGGCTGATTATTACTGTTTTTGTTATTATTATTGGCATTATCTTTTATTATCATTATCATTATCATCATCATTATCATTATCATTATCATCATTATCATTATCATTATCATTATCATTATTATTATTTTCTTGCCCTTACTGCTACTCATAAATTCAAAAACCTGCACTTCTCTTTTTTCCTGATTACTTAGCTGGACTTTGCAAGCAACTGCTTGAGATGCACAAAACAATGGGGCTGTTATAGGAAAACAGGCCCTGTAGCCACTGTACATTAATAATATCACGGGTATTTTACTCTTTATTTTTTTAATTCAGTTCTCAGGATTGATAATTATAAAGATCATCCTGAAAGATGTTAAAGCAGTTTTTTATTTTCAGATGAGTGATTTTGGATTTGTTTATTTGCTATTTTAGCCATGTCAGCAGAAGTTGAAGACAGGCTTGTATGTGGCAAACTACTCTGACTTTTCACTGTCAGATACTTTATGACCTTGTTTGCATAAACACAGGAACGTATGACTTTTCTGTGTAGATTACTCAGGTTTCCTCTTCACCAGTTCTCCCTAAGTGTTTCTTCCTTTCTTGGAAAACAGCACCAAATCAAAACAACTGAAATAGATACATGGGGAGAGGCTATTTTCCAGTGTCTTAAATTAATACAAATACAAATTTATCTTGTGACACGAGACACACAACAGAAATCTGCTTTAGTGCCTCTGTATGGCAACTGGAGAATGAAAGATTGCCACAGGTTTTACGTAGGTAAATTAGAGATTATTTTCCTTTGCATGCAGGCTTTTTTGGTGTGGCTCTTAAAAAGATACACATTTTTACTGTGTACATAAATGAGGTATCTTCCAAATACTGTGCAGTTAATCTGAAAATTTAATATAGACAAAACCACCAGAAAATTAATTTTAAAATCCCCAAATAAATAACCTCAAACCATTTAAAAGCAGCAGTTCAAAATGAAGTTTCCTTGTTGACTTGACTTCTCATTATTATCATTGTATCCAAAGGTGGAAATATTTTTGTACTGTGAAACCAAGACCTTTAGAAATAATATCTACTTGTGGCTAATTGAATCTAAATGTTTATATACAAGAAACTGAGCTAAAAATGCCAGGATGGCTATGTAAGAATGATGAATGCAACAAAAACTATAACAACAAAACTAAAAAAACTTCATTTAATATTGCTGCAAAGAGAATATCATCTACAATAGTCCCTGGCAGAAAACCCTCCTGAAGAAAACTTTGCCTCACACAGCCCTAGCTAAAAACAGATCACAAAACCTAGAGAAACCATTTGAAAATATGCTCTTACAGCTAGTCAAGATTTAAATACATATACATATTTACATGTAAACAAACATTTTAATGAGAAATTGAGATGAGGGGTGGTAGTGGAAAGGAAAGAGCATGTCTGCTGACTTCCCATTCAAGAATATCGCACAGCCTAGTGCCTAGAGAAATTTTGTGGGTCTTTAAGTTGCAAGCTGATAAGTCAGCCTATATAAGGCAAGTGATTTGTGCCTTCATATCAGTGTGAGTGCTCACTGAGGTGGTATGCTGTTTGTTACGTGAGAACTGTCAAAAGGTTGTAGCTTTTATCCTGATGTGGAATGGAAAATATTTTGAAATTTCAAAGTTTTCAGGAGAGAGAATGTAATCTGCTGCTCTGTGTGTGTCTAATTAAACAGTGAATCACATAGCTCAGGTAATAACACATAGAGAAAGCTTTAATATTAATAACAAGTACTGCAACATTACTAGTGTTTGTCAAGTTTAGCTTCCTGGGGATTTTGTTTGTTTATCCTGCTATAGAACTTGAATTCATCTCCATGTTATTACTTCAGCTATTTTCACAGAATGGTTCTATAACAATTTTCACTTTTGTTATTCCATTCCAGAATGAAAAAGAAAAAAGTCTTTCAGAACTATTAAATATAGAAAGATGTTCTTTTTCACAGTATGGTAATATCCCAGCTAAGACCTAACCTAACTAGAGAATTACCTTTTTCCATAGAGTTGTGTTCTATATGTTAATACATACAGCCTATCAATTCTGCCCCAGGCTTGCTACAGTTTAAACCAACAAATAAGTTAAATACGCAATGGGCTATTGGCACTAACTACTACTACCAAAATTAGTTAAAATATACTCAGGGAAAATATCAAGGTAAAGGCACATAATTATCCTAAAGAGAAAAAAAAAAAAAAGAACAAGAGATAACAGTACAGCAAGTTATGTGTATATAGTAAGCCAGTTTTACCATATATAGTACACTACAGGACAGTTTGAGAGCAGAAAAAATGTGTATGCAGCTTCTACATCCTATGAACAATCCATGCATTACACTCCCTTCTGGCTCTTCAAGAACACAACATCCTTCCCACTGCCCAGGCCTGAAAAGACTTTAAAACGGGTGATAGAGGAACAGAACTCAGGCCAGCACCTTCAAAGGAAGTTGTGTGTCTAACTCCACCTATCCAGACATTTGTGGCTCTAGGAAAACACAGGCCATTAAGCTGCAGGAAGGTTTTAAGGACCACAGCAGGGTGCTGACCAAATTAGACACATCTATATTTATAATGTCAGTTAAGCAGGTGCTTTTGAAATCTCTAGTTTGGACTTAATTAGATTGCAGCATCCCATCCAAGGACTGATACAAGCTTTCTGGGCATTGTCTTGCAGGCAGTGGTAATTAGGCCCACATAAATGTCAGTGCTATCTAGATGGTTAGGAATGTGGTTGACTGCACAGGAGAAGTATGGAATGACAAAAGCTGAGCACACCAATCATGCAGAAAGACAGAAAGAAGCAATGAAAATCAGAGAGGAAAAAGAAATTGAGAGAAAAAGGTACTTTTCTTTCTCCCTCGTTTTCTTGACAAGACCCTATTTTATCAAATACGTTTGACTAAGTTGTGACTAACATCTCTTGCTCTTACTCAAATGGGTTTCAAAGCGTTTTTTCTGAAGCCTAAATACACACTCCCTGGTGTTGCCAGGGAATTTGTTCGTGGGCACTCCTACAAGGATTTAAACACTTTTGCTGATCTCTGGCTATTAGAGATCCCAGTCTTTGGCTTATAGTACTGTCTGCATTGTAGTTCAGAGAAGAGGCTTACCTATGTTTAAAGCTATGTGTTCTTTTTAAAGGTTTTGATGTGGTTGAGAAATACATGTTTGCTTTCAGTGATAATGATTTCTTTTTCATCATGAAGTGCAAAACTCTTTGGTGCATGAAGGGAAAACAAATACTGCTGCAGTATGTTAGTGATGAAGTTGGTAGGCATCAGAAGCTTCTCTTTCCTAGTGGAATACTTGCTCTCTTCCACCCAAGAGGCATAAGTGTGCACAACTATATTCTCTTAAATTATGGACTAAATTAATTGCAGGAACAGTCAGCAAATATATTCTACACTGGGATCTAAATGGACAAATTATAATATTATTTGGGTTTAACTTTTTTTCTGAAGATAATAAGTGGACATAGTTGCAATCAACAATTTCTTAAAGGTGACACACATGTAGTGACATTAATAGCCCATTTCAAAATATATTCAGTAAACTAAATTATTTTGTAAACAAGCAATTAGAAATTATCACTAGATCTATTTGTTCCACACTACAAATAAATGTATTATGGTGCCCCTTATTTGTTCATATTTTTCAAAGATAGATTGCCTACTCATTATTCTTTAGATGGGAGTCTTTCAATGCACAGTATGTTCTGTGAGTCAAGCTTGTATTGCAAAGAGGTCATGAATGCTTTCTTTAAAGTTGCTGAAGTTCTGTTCTACTCTGACAGTGGGTGTGCAAAAACAGCAACTCCTCGTACATCTGATCACCTCACTCTTTTTACCCCAGATCACTGGGAGCACAATATTAATATTGAACACCCTTTTTCTGCTTTTTACTGCTTTAAGACTGTAGAATCAGTTGAGACAGGGAGAATAAGGTTATTGCAATTCACTCAGGTAGCTTTGCCAGACTACTGCAAAATGGTTTGTCAAATTGAAACCAAGGTTACTTGTGCTAAACCATTCAAATCACAGGAGTGAGTGGAAGCACCAGTGGGAATACATTTTACAGTCAATGTGATCATAAACCTTATATTTTTTTATGTGAATTGTTCAAGAAATTTCCACCTAACACCAGAGACAAGAGAAACTGCAAATATCTTGAACCAGTTCTGCAAAGGAGTTGTAATTCAGCATGCAAAATTCTGAAAATATGGGTTATTGTTCATATCCTGATTCACTAGAAACAAACCTCTTTTTTAAAGAAACCTTGAATAGTTACCTCAGCATTAAATTGTTTACTTACTTTTAAATGGGGTTTTGATAACACTTCATTAACAGATATGCACTTGAAATATATTTTGTTTTACAGAACTCACTTGAGCTATAGCCAATATATTTTGCATAGACTTGATTAAAATTGTCAGAGTTAAAACATTTTAGCTAAGTCACAAAAACATATCTTAGGGAGAAGGCAATTTTCCCACATTAATGGTTTTCTTTTTAAACTACATCAATTAGTAGATCCAGATATGCATGCAGATATATTGTGACTATAACAACAGGCCTTTAGCTTAATGTGGAACCAAAGGTTACAAAGGCTTCCTAGTTCTACCAGATGACCTCATGGCCTTTATGGTTTTGGCTGCATATGGTCGACACTCTGTAGCTTGGGGCTTATTGTAAATAGCAAGCAGAGGTATTATTTTTCTCTGTCCAAAGCTTTCTTTTGAGGAGTGCTCTAATCAGTGTTTTATCAAAAATGTGGGGAAGTGAACACTGCTTTCAGATCAAAGCACCTGTTTTTAATTAGTTGTGTCAGAATTGCTAGGCACCATCTGAGCTTGTCTATTGAACTAGGCACATGAGGAAACCCATATACAAGGATATCTGGATTTTGAATTCCAAGTAAACATACAGGGAAAGTTAATCAAGATGGTCATATTCACAGCAGGCTTAAATGCCAAAGACTTATGTAAGTTCTACATTGAAAACTTCAGCTTCTAGGTTTCTGTCCTCACAGGCTCATGGTGATGGACAGAAGTATTGGCAGGCAAGTTCTTTCACGCTGGTTGCTATCTACTGACTTTTCAGTCCCCATGAGTTGGTTGTCAGCTTCCTTCACGTGCTGGAGACATCCCAAAGGCTGAGTTATGTGTGCCTGGAAAGGTGCAATCTTCTCCCAAAAACCAGGAAATTGCAACTTGTCCAACTGGATTTGAAAGCACAAAGAAGTAGAATATGAGAGATGTGCTACTGAAGGGGAAATTCAGCATACCGTTACTGACAGGTCATATAAATATGTTTAATGATAATGTGGTACTGACAGCTCCCTGGACTGCAGGCAGCTCTGAATCAGCAATTATGCTTCTTTTGTGCTTGTAAAAAATAACAGACACTTGACTTCTTGTCATGGGTATTTTCCCCTTGCCTTGGGAGACAATCAGGAGCGCTGTAAAAATGCTTCACACAGACCTTGAGGAAAGGTGGAAAATAACAAGTGCCTTTCCTTGCTGAACAGTGAACTCTAAGGCTGCAAAGCCCACAGAAGGAGGCTGTCTCCAGCTTTCCAAACATCTGCCCCTATTCCTTTCAAAATTTAAATCCTCTGAGATCAGTACATTATTCTACCGATCCTAGATTAATACAGGTGAGTAAACTACCTCACTTCATATGTGGTCCTCAGTTCCCAAGCCACAGGTGATGCATCCAGTTCAAAAGGGAAGGGAACTTGAGAAGAGGGCAGTTTTGTTCTGAAGTGAATATTTGGGTCACAAGAGTTAGCTTTACACTTCCTTTAGTAGAAAAATATGTGTCCGAGTACAATTTTCTTAGAGATTTTCCCAACAGTTCAACTGATGCAGACCATGAAGCAAATATTCAGCAAGTGAAGCCATTTTAAGAACAATCATTATAGCACAGTCATATTCAAACAGAAAATCAAAGCAAACCAAAGAAAAGAAAAAAGAAAATCTGCAACTCATTAAAGTAGCATTGTTTACCTTGTCACTCTTTTCCAGATATTCTTATCTTTGGTTTTCTATCCACACCTTTCACCATCTCTAGTAACAGGACTCGAAGTGTGGGGATTTTAGAGTACTTAGGAGAAACCACTTTTTCAAAAAGCGAACTCCCTGCACTGACTGGAGCAAAGCTGTGGCTCTGCTGTATCAAAACTGTTTTCCTGACTTACATGTGTTGTGCATACACAGTTATGTGCATAAAAAAGGAATGTTTGGAAGGTAAGGACTAAACTTAGGAGTTCGTCAAGGTGATCTTCAGTGCAAGGAATGTTTAATTTAATCAATATTAAATCAAATGTTTAGCACTAAGCTTCTTTCAGAATTGTTATTTTTCTAATGGGGACGACTTCATGAATGAGACAATTTTCCTTTAAGGGTACATGTGCTCAAAATCAAAGAAAACAGAAGGAAAGTAATACTGTTTGTCATCACCTTAAGGCTCTTTCTTTGTAATATTGAACAAGCTATGAGCAGATCATAAGTTCTTGTTATGCAACAGTAATGTTGAGACTGCTTGTGAACGGTTTTCTGTATTTATGCAATGCTTGATATTTGTTTTTCTCATTGTGTTGATTAGTTGTGACTGGTCAGACTAGTCATATGGTGTTGTTTCTGTTCTCAGATTAAAAGAGTGCACAAATTCTCATGTGTCAAGTAGTTTTGCTAATAATTACTCTGGCAGCTTCAAAGCCAAGATGTATGGTAACAATCCATATTTTTTTTTGAACATTAATACAAAAAGAGAAAAAGTGTGTCTGAAAAGAAAACAAATCCTAAGCAAACAGTCACACAAAACTGTTTGCCATGCTTGCCTGTAGTGCTATACACATGAACATTCTTTTGTGTCTTGTTGAACATGTGCTAGAAACCCAGCTCATTATTTTTGCTTTTGAAAAAGTATTTCAAAGGGATCTTTTGTGTTTGCTTTATTTTACGTTGTTAGTTGGTTTGATGGCCTTTTTATTCATTTTTATTTTAACAATTATAAATCTATACCATGTTTTGAGGCCTAAAATATTCCAGCAGGCTTCTGGCCACTTCTCTCTGAAGTGCTAAGAGCTTCTATTGTAAGGGATAAAACACTCTCTATAGAAAGGCTTGAACCATAGAAAATGTTGGGTTTACTTTCTAATCGCATCTGGATATTGAAATATTTCCATCTTAGCTCTGATAAGAAGTGCTGGCTTTCCAATAAAAACTGGTTTGCCTAAAAATCTTCAGAATTTCAATTTTTTTTTTTAAAAAAAGCTGACCCTAATTATTTTTATGAAGGTTAGCTTTGTCCCTGAGCCACAACATCCGTAACAATAAAAAAAGATGTTTTGTAGGGTCTCAACAATTTTTAGATAAATTTATTTTTGCATATAATTAACCAGATGACTAAAGGTTTTGGGAAAACATTGCACCATGCAGGCTTCAAATAGCCTGTGTGGAAATAAATAGAGGCTAGGGTATAGATGAGTGTAGCTGACTTTGAACTAAGAGAAATAGGAAAGTGATCCATGTACTGTGCAATAAATCCTCCTCACATCTGCAGTGGAGAATAACAATACACCATGGGGAGCAGGCTGAAGGAAAGTGAGGATCCCCTCACATCTCCATCAATACTTCCCACAGGCTGGCATAATCGCAGTTATCTTTCTCACTGATTTTTTCCCAGGTTTTGGTGCTTCCATAAGCACTTCTATAAGCATTTGCTTCTCCGCATAGTGTTGGGAAAAGAAGTCAGAGCAAACTCCAAGAGGGGAAGTGACCAAATGGCAAAGACAAGAGACAAGAAAAGACAAGAAAAAGTTAAGACTAAGACACTTCACAAGACATATTAAAACAGACCTGAGAGTTGGACTAGATAATCTGGGTTGAACTGGATGGTTTTTAAAGGTCCCTTCTGGTGCAAACCATTCAATGGCCCTATTATAAAAACTTACCAACTTATTTATACTTAAAACCCAGGAACTAGAGAGGAAAAATATTGCTGTGATAAATACAGTCCAGAAACATGAAGATATTTAAACATCCTTTTATAGTCACATTCTACTTAAAAGCAACATAGATTTTTAGCTAATTGGTGTGAAATTATATCAAATTTTCTTGAAAATTCCTGTGACTGATTTTTCCTATCCTAATAAATCCATACTGAAAAGAGACTAAAGTGAGTATCTAGATAACAGAAAATCTAATTAAGTGTTTGCTTACTTGTTTTACCATCACAGGAAATAAATTCAAGAAGATACTTGCGATTTTTCTTTCTTTTCCTAATTTTAAAATTTTGATACTTAATACTTAAAAGGCTAATTTTGGGAGGGGTATTCTTATATTTGAACCATGATCATGGAGTATATGACCAAATTCCTCTTGGTTGTGCTCCTACCAGTTGCTGTTGAACATTTGATGTCATGAGTTTTGTGCACTGAAAATGGTTATATTACTGATACTGAACTCCAAAATACTTATCTGAATCATACATATTTCCTCTGCTGGACACGTAATAGATTCATAGCATTCATAGGAAACATTGAAATGCTGGGTAGAAGAGACTTATAGAGATTCTACTCAAAAGTCACAGTCAAAGTAGGAAGCAACTGGGTCAGGTCAGCCATAGCTTTTATTCAGCCAAGGAATGAAGCTCTCTAGTAACGGCTACTTCACAAATTGTCTGGGTAACCTGAACCTCTCTTGTGGCTGTTGTCCCTTCTCTATCACCTGATACTACAGAGTACCTCATCTCTCATCTTTGAAGCTACTCTACATATATGTATAATGGGTTCCTTTAGATCATCTTTAGCTCATTTTCACCAGGATAGAGAAGCCAATGTCCCTCATCCTCTCTAAATCTTGTCCTACTTCCCAGCCTTTTGTTAGACCCTCTTCAGTTTTACCTCATCTCTAAAGGGCGGTGCAAAACTAGACAAAATATCCCAGATGTAACCTCACCAACAGCAAGCAGAGAACAAGATCTGTTACAGATCAGATTAATGTTCCTTAACATCATTCCTCAACATCAGCTCAGCACACAATTTGCCTTTCTCATGGTGAGAACGATCTGACTCGGCTCAGGTTCCCTTTCAGTGTGACTCTCTCTTGGTTACCTGGCTGCCAGACCATAATACTCTACAGGGCTCTATGACCTGGCATGCAAAACATGATGCTTCTTGCTGAATTTCATGAGGTTTGCGCTGGTCCCATTCTCCAGTTTATCAAGGCCTACTCTTTGTTACGATAATCTCACCCTCTGATTTAAATCTTCTGAGGGAACACTTCAAAATCATCCAGGTCTTTCATGACTATAGCTAAAAAATAAGGGCTCCAGTATCAACTTCTGGTGTACTCTACTAGTTGCTGACCACCAGCCAAACATCAAACCGTTGATTATTACCCTCTGAAACATATCTGCCATTTTAAACCCACTTAACAGTCTGTATTATTTCCTGTATTCTTCAGAGTTTGAAAGGCATGATTATTTTGCTCTCAATTAAAGATGTTAGGGAAAAATATTACATGTGGGTGCTCTTCTGTCATGCCTATTTAAAAATAGCATCCTTTTAATGTAAGTCAGGTAGAACCAGGCCCTTCTTTGAGGAAGTTAATGGAAAATGTGTAAGGAAATGGCCGTAGAATGGAAGCTATCATGTTATTGTGGCTAAACAAGCAACTGCTTCTCTGCCAAGATGTGGTAAATGAAACACATTAAATCAAACCACCAGTTAAACCACAACTCCTTGATGGTGATTTTCTTATGCACAGTTTCTTAGTGGTTTAAGCTAATGGCTTTTACTCACACAATGGATTCTACCAGGGTATGCACTTTGCCAGTTACCACAGCTCAGCTGTACAGTAGCAATTCAATAAGACAAGGTAATTAAATAGTTTTTGACCTTGTAAGTGTATCATATATAAGGATAGATGTTGATATCATTATAAAAAAATTATTCAGAAGATCAGATATATATTTTTTGCTGATGCCTTGGCAGTCTGATTCAGGCCTAGAAAGGGTTGGAAATAGAGAATGTTAGAGGGTTTTAATAATAAGCTTAAGTGTTAGAAGTGCCATTCTACCAATTTAAATTAGACACATAATCAGTGCATGGCAGCATTAGTGTAATGGCAGAACTGGCACACAAGTGTATTAAAAATAAATGGTGTTACTTTTGCTGCTTTTATTTGCTACATACTTAGGGATTTATCCACTGTGATATATGCCCTCTGCAAAACCAAAAAAAAAAAATCTATGTCTATTGCCATGTTTGACCTATTTATCAGGTAATTTTAGGGATTTTAATCTTGATATACAATTCTTCTCTCCTTTTTAAAAAAAATTTATTTTTGTATTATCTATACTTAACATGATGTAATGTTTGCTCTCATTTTCATGAGCTATATTTTTCATTGTTTCAATACTGGAGTATTCCAATAACATTTCTCTAATCATAACACTTAGCCTTGTTTGCCTTTTCAGAACTATGATTAGGATATTTTAAAGGACAGTGGCATGATTTAACAATACATTTTTGATATGACCTAAGATGAATAGGGAAAGGATGTTCCAGCTTTGTGCAACCACTGGGTATAAAACCTCTCATGGAGGAGTACTGTAATTAAGCCTTAGGAGTGCAAGACTTTTTATATATTGTGACAATGGCACTGTACCATGAATGACATGATTGACTTGCTTCCTAAAGATGGGGACCTGGAGAGGGAATGTTAGTCTGAAACAAAATTACTGGATAGACTTGGCCAAATAATTAATCTGTAGTTATCACAGCACAATCGCCTTGCTTATAGGGATCCATTTTATCCAAGTAAACAGTCCATAAAATCACCTACTTATCCTCCCACCCTTCCCTTAGGACACAAAGATGGAAAAGAAGGTATAAAAGTAGTATAATGTGCGTGCTGTGTTTTTGTTCCTGAACAAACTTTTGATCTTTTGCTGAAATAATTTTTTCTTGCTAGTTTGAAAGGATTTTTTTTTACTCTTACATAAGCATCTTTTTTATTTCTTTTATTTCTTAAAAATCTACCACTCTCTTTTTAAATAAATAGCTTTTAAATGTTCTTGAGCTAACTCCTTTCTTTCTTTATGTGATTGTTATTGATATTTTTATGCCTTAGAAGTTTTGCCAATAGAGTTCATAGAGTTCAAGTTAAACTGATTCTTATGCAAAGGGTAGATACAGGCAAGTTGGAATGAGCATCATAAGGCAAATATTTTGAGTCTGTAAAATTAATTTAAGGATTTCCTGGGCAGGCTTCTACATGCAGCATGTAGAAATTTTTATTGAAGTAAAATGATCTGAACAGTTGAGTCCATTAGTTATTTTGCAGCACTTTAGTAAAAATTAAAAAAAAAAAACACCAAAAACTACTCTTCACATTCATTTGTTACTACATTAGGAAGAAAAGATCATTGTCTGCTAGTCTTACTGCTTGTACTGTGCCATCTGTGCTTGTAAAAGTAATAATAAGCAATGAACTGCATATGCCATCTGTAGTCAGATCTTTAATAACAATTAGGTAATAATAATCCCCAAGAAGTCACTTGTTAACTGTGATAATTGATTAAATCTAATTATTTTGTATAATAAACTCTAATCAATGTTTTACAATGCTGATAATGCCTTTCTTTACCCCCTTTTTTTTCCGTAGTAAATTCCCCAGCATGTTTGAGCAGCTGTGCAGGAAAATTACTGATTTTCCAGAGTTAATGACTGATTTTCTACCAATCAAAATCCAAGACACAGTCTGCTAGGTTTATAATCAATCTTTTGGTTTTCCTTATGAACAAGGTGCAATGTAAATATAAAGTAACACTTGGAATATTGATTATTTCAGAGTAACTCCTTATAAATTAAGGATGAACAAAGATTGATAATTTAAGCAAAAAGTTCATTGCAGTACACTCCAGTATCATTGGATTGTTTAAGGCCCAAGTTATGCAAAGATTTAGATCTTAAAACAGGTGTAGCAGTCCATCACTTAATTCCCAGTATGTATCTGAATTCCAGCTCAAACTTAAACGTGAATTTCAGTGCTCTAGTAATCTGAATCTCTACACTGATTTCTGCACAGATGAGAAGGGTCTTGTGCTCTTATGGCATATTCATTTTTGTAAAGCCAAGCTCAAGCAACATTTGTGAGATGAAGAATTACATCTGAACAGAAATCTGTAGAACGTATGTTGCAACGAAAAAATACCCTAAAAAGTGTTCAGACATGCCTCTCCAAGAACAAGACCAAGTATTATATTAACATAATCTACTATGGCAATATAAGAGGGAAAAAAAAAATCTTGGTTTAGTTACTATGACAATATGAATCTCTTCTGTATGAGTAATGTAATTAAAACACATACACAGCTTTTAAAAATCTCTTCGAAATTTTTTCATTTTAATTATTAGAGATGCGTTACAGAAGGAAATGCAAGACTCAAAATCCATCTTCAGCAGTCAGTAAACATTTATTAGATAGAAGTGATCCTGATCTTCAGCAGTGAGTTCAGACTGGTAGCTCAAAAGCAAACCAATAACCCAGAAGCATGCAGTGCTATAAAATTAGAGGCTAAACTAGAGACCTGCAGGCAATCACAATGCACCAATCTCATTGAGATCACAGAGACCTAATGGGATAGCTCCCACAGCTGAAGTGCTGCAGGAATGTTTAGGAGGGGACCTCTCCAGATGATTTCATCCAGCCCTACTGTTAAAGCATCATTAGATAGAGCCAGTTGTCTAGGATGGTGTCCAGTCAGGTTTGAAATATCTCCACATAGGGAGGCTCCACTGCCTTTCTGAGCAACCTGTTCTTGTGTTTGACTACCCCCACAACAAAATATTCTATTCTTGTGTTCATCCTGGATTTCATGGGGTTTGATTGGTGCCCATTGCCTTTGTCCTGGCACTGAGCACCGCTGAAAAGAGTCTAGTTGCTCATCTTCATTTGCTCCATTAGGTATTTATACTCTTTGATAAGATACTCCTGAGCCCTTTGTTCTCCAGGCTGAACAGTCTCAGCCTTTCAGAGTCTGAGCCTCCCAGCCTAAGATTTCTTTCTGCAAATCCAGAAAGAAAAAGAACAGAATTTATAGAGACACGGTGATCAGAAATTACTAATTTTTTTAAAATTATGTTTCTACAGAAGACATATATTGATATAGGGTTTTGATTTTTATTTTTTAAAATTTTTTAATGAAAATACTTTAACATCTGCCCAACTGAAATACATCTCAAAATCAAAACTCTTAATTTCTTTTGCAGACCTTTGCTTTCAGGTTTTATTTGTTTTTTAAATGAGTTCATAAACTTGCAACTGGTCTTCCTGATTTTCACCAACTGCTCCTTGCACATAGACCATGAACCATGGCAGTAGGAGGAAGATGCTAATTTTAATGTGCTTAGACTAAGACCATTTTTTCAGAAAAGCTTATTCTAGATTACTACCCCATAGAGTTCCCAAAAAATTTGTTGGCCAGTAAATTTATTGTTTATACAACACGAAAATCATGTGTCTTAAACAGTAAATATTGGTTTTGTCAGTCAGGAAAAATATTTGTTAAATTTGTAAATGAACTGTATACATTTCTTGCCTGAAGTTCTATTGCAATGGAAATCACATTTATTTGTTCTTTTTACTAAGTAACCACTTGATCCTGAAGTGACTCTAAATTTTATTTATGTGTGTCCTTTTCAGGTTGACTTTCTACTTCAGGAATAAACACAAGTTTTTCCAGAAAATCTTGTGATGTGTACATTTAAAAATGAGGAGACCTGACATTCTTTAGATTCACATCCCATAATTTTCATTTTCCTTGTATGTCCTTTGAGTTTTTTAAACACTTCCAGTAAGGCTTCCAGTATTACTTTACATATGCTAACTATTTTCAAACAAGAACTTTTGGTATACAGATGTACTATAAATGCTAATACAATTATATAATTTCTAGTGCTTTACAATTTATGCAAATATTTCCTACCCTGTACTTAATATTCTTTACATTTAGTATTATTTATTTGTTAAGTTTTCATGAATGTGCAAAATAAATAGGAGAAAGTGAAAATGTATATCCAACGTTGACATAGATTTCCACTTTTCTCAAAATGGTTATTTTTATTTTAAAATATAAAGAGGGATTATTGGTTGTGGTTCAAATTCAGTCTCAGAAATTAACTGCATAATAGGTTTGTTATTGGAGCTTATATTAAAATCTGTGCCATCATCATTAAACTAAGATAAACATAACAGTCAAAATAGAAAATGCTCAGAAAAAATTATAACCCAAGACAAAGAAAAGTTTGTGGACCTATGATCAGTGTTCTTCTCTAGACAATACACAGAATATTGTACTGCAAGAAGATGAAGGTAGAGACAGAAATAGTTGAAGCAGCATGAAGGGCTTTTCGAGAAAGTTCTGTCAGTTCAGCTGAAAGTGAAGATGCCAGACCACAGCATGGCCTTTATACCAACATGTTTAAAACAGATTGCCTCTTTTCTTGCTGTAGCTACAATGAAATGCCATATATACACTTCTACAAATGAAAGGAAACAATGAGTGCTTTTCCGTATTGTAAAACATGCTGCTTCAGCAGTCTGGCACAAGAATGTATGAGCCCTTTTCCCAACAGCATAAACCAGGATAATTAGTAGCATACCTGACAGGACTATGGGAGGATTAAAACTGTATTTTTACATTTCTGTGGAGCATCACCAGTATTATAAATTATACAGACAGTTTGCTTCCTTGCACTACCATCAGCAGCTGTACAGTACTTAATGTTTGATAGATAGAAGGGAACCAATTTACACCATTTTCAGAATAGCCCTTTACCTATCACAGTGACTGTTGATCACCTTACACAGAGACTCAGCCACTTGATTCCCTCAGCCTATATTTGCAATTTGAGGTATGCATTTTCCATGGCAGAGCCACATTTTAGCCCAGTATGTGTTGAAAATTATGGCTGTACTTCGCAAGATGGGCAATTTCAGAAGGACACAACTGGTTTCCACGAAGAATAATTCACCTGGATAATACTTTATGCCAGGATTTATGTCCTCTAGAGCATAGACTAACCATCAAGGAGTTTTCAAGTGTGGCTCTCTGTTTTGGTAGCTTTACTGATGTTTTACATTAACAGAGTAATGAAGTACATTAACATAAGTGCTGAAACACTGATGGCATTTTTAGACTATAAGAGAAGTGTTACAAAACAGTGGTTAATAGTACTGTAGCTACCTATCTGTTTTTAATTTTGGAGACTTAAATCTTTATTTCATTAATAGGGAGGTTCAAAGACATTCCAGCTTGCATTTATCCATTCTTTTCCCTATAAGCCATTATGAACGTGCAGGAACGACTTAAATTTGTCCCTGTGGGCTCCACAAGCAGATTGCAACCTAAGAGATCACAAGAGGTGAACTGTTCTTCAGCACAGAGGGGAGGAGAGGTGAGTAGACTGACCCAGACAGGGGTTTAGAATAATAAATTGGAATAAACCAGGTAGTGGATGCCACTGGATAATGTTCAGTGGCATCCACTCGCCAGCAAGAGGAGGCTACAGTAGAGGTTTTCACCTTACCGCTGCTTTCCACCGTGGGAAAAAAACAGCAGGAAGATTTTTTGTGGTAGCACTGAGACCTCTCTTGACATTGTCAAGCAGGTCAGTGCAAACATAAAAACCTCTGACACTATTTTTTTGGATGCCAGAACACCAGCCCAGGTTTTGGGAAGGGACAGTAGCTGGTGCCCTGTGCTGTTAGAGTGCACAGATGCTAACAGAGGTCTGTGTCACCTGGAAAGGATTTTCCACAGCCTTTGCAAAATGATGAAGGGAGATGGTATGGAAAACAAGCTGGTGAAAGAAAGCAAAAGGGTCTTCAGACAGAAAAACCTCTTAACAGTTTCAAAAGGATGATGCCTCCCTCAAAATAAGCATGAGTGATTACATGATTCCTCAGAACTAGAAGACAGAAACAAAAAGTGGCTTTTGAGGCTAATTTTCCTGGACTATTTTCCTTTTTCTATTCAGTTTTCAAAACTAGTCTTGAAAATCAAGCAGTGATGCGGAAAACCTTCCATAAAATTATGGTGCTACAATTACAGCATTGATCTGCCTCAGGGGAAAAATTCACAATCTTGTAGAGGAAAACCAACAAAGTTAAGAAGGCAATCACAGTTAGAACTGCTAGGGAGAACCAACTTTTTATAAAAAATTCATTGGTTAAAGAACTTTTTTTTTTTCATGTATTATTGTATAACATGCCACATATTTCCTGCCTGAGGCTTCTCAAAGAGTATGAAGACAGACACATACTACACACTTGCCATGAAATTACTCATTTTCTGAAACCTTAAAAGAAACAATTCTTCAAAATGCTACACATACTGAAGACTTTTTTTACTTTACTCCTTCCCTTTTGGCAAAATCAGACTCTCAGGTAATATGTATGTACTTCAAATTCACAGAAAAAAATTATTTGTGTAATCGTGTGTAATTTTCACTCCTTCCCTAGGAGTTTTGCTTTGTTCCTCCACCCTTCTTCCTTACAAAACTAGCTTATAACTTATTTTCTTCTCACATACTTATTGGAAAAGAAGAGTTTGAAAATAATTTGCACTTGTGAATGATAACTTATACATCAGTTCTGGGATGGTTTTAAAGGCAAATAGTGCATTGCAAAAAGATACATAAGTTTTGATTCAAAAACTTGAGGAATATGAAAATCCCAAAGGCATTGAAATTAAAAGGATGAAATCAGGAGCTAAGGTTTCAGTGAAAGTCATGTTTTGAAAAAAAATGCCAGACCTCAGCCGCCTTGTTGCAGGAGAGAATAGTCCAAAAGACAGAGCTGAACCTGGGCAATGGTTGCCTGACACTGTGTTTCAGGGCTTCAGGTGCTAGGAGAAATTAATGGTGGAGTCAGATACCTGTTTCATGCAATCCTTTGTATGGGCAGAAAATGTTCATATGGCCTAATCCCCTTAAATTCTGTAGCAAAGTTAGTTGGATGCAATGCTTTGTCATCCATTGCAAGTCTTTCTCTACAAGAGTTTTATTATTTTTAGGAGTGTTTTGAGCTGCTTTTGCATTGCTTCTGCACTCCTTGTGCTGATGGTCTCACCAGCTTCCAGACCTCCTTCTTGCTTTCCTCTTAGCATGCTGTTACTTCTCTGCCTGTGCTCAGTATGTTTCTGCTGTTGTCTTTCACACACATTCAACCAGTCCCTTTTATTTCACAGCACCAAAGGGTATTTGTTAAACTGAATTAGCTACTCCCTGCCCACTCTTGCTCAGTAGCTTCTTTTGTTTAGGTTATTCTTAAGCAAAGGAGAACAAAATTGTTATCTCATTTAGCCTGGAAGTATGAAGTGGAAATATAACCACACAAAAGGAATGCACTGGCAGATTTGGCACAAATTCCAGGCAAAAGCAGATTGTCACAGAAACAAATTATCTAGCTGCAGAGACAGAGTGGAAGGGTTGAATTTCAAATTGAACAGATTCAAAATATATTAAAATCTACTGGATTTGCAAACACCAGTGGAATTCTGTGGCTGTACCTCCCCAGGAAGAAATGCATGGGTTTGTCTCAGACACAGACTTCATGTGTTTCATGACAAAATGTTGAACATAATCCAACATTTTGGTGAGAAAAACGTTGTGGCAAAAGATATGTCAACTGCTCCTGTTGTATGAACAGAATTTTTTTTATTTTTTTTTTTAATTTAGTCATGGTAGTCAACTTCATGAAACACAGTACTTTTTTCCACCACACTCAAGGTTTCTGTGGAAGAAAATCAGACTGCTGGTATGCAGTCTGTGGATCTAAATTTTCCCCATGCTCTCCAAAACAGACCTGCTTGCAGATAAATAGTTCTCTGTCTCTATGAAGGTTGTAAAGAACTTTCACAGTAGTATTAAAACAATAAATAACAGTTCTTACAGGATGGTGATTTTCAGGAAGACCACAAAGATTAAAATCAGGGCATTAGCTTCACTGATTTGGCAATTTAGGACGCATTCCCTCTTCTACATTAGTGTTCTGATTTGAAGCAACAGTGCAGTTTTGAAGGACTATTTCCCTGATTGTCCTTTTGTATCAGTTTGATTGGCAAAGCATTTTTGTTGCACCAATGAGAAGCCCTTCAGAAGAATGAAAGCTTGTATCTCTGTTGTAGATGTGTTGTTCATATTAAACCCACAATCCAGAATGACAGGAACTGACCAGAGCAATAAGGGAGAAAAACAAATCTGGAGATGGAAAAGCCTGGAGACTGTCTAGCAACACACCTGAAGAATCTGACCTAATCTGGAGAGCCTGTGCCTCCAGGGGGACACCATCTCAGAAATCTTCTGCACACCTGTTTCACAAATTCATCCTTTGAACCCTGTCAGGTACTTCTGAGGCCAAGCAAAGAGAATTTCACTGTTGGGTCTTACACTGTGGTTTTCTTCCCTCTTATGATTCGTGTTCTAACGTTCTGAGTTTTGAAATTGCTTATTTTCTTAGCCTCAAGATGAGCTAAAATCTCATGCAAAATTCAAACAAGATTGATTACAAGACTCATCAAGTTGAGGACATTCAGGCCAAACTGCAAAATAAAATCAATGCCAGTTGCTGCCTTTCATAATCTGTTTACTTCCTGACTCTGTGATGCTATTAAAATGCTTCATCTCCAAGTAATCTTATTGCCCTTTTGCATTTATGCTATGGCTGAAAGGATTAGCTCTGAAAAGCACTTACATATTACCTGTGATATAAACAAGAAGATTAGTGGATGGTCCTTTGGACTGAAGCTATTATTTTCTTTGTAATTTATGTTCTGGATTCTGGAGGCAGAACATATCCCCTTGTAGAGTTAAAATGCTTGTCACACAGGCTGCAAAAAACCTACTCCTCCTATCAGAAGGCCTTTTAGGACTCTTTCTGTGAGGAAAAATCGCTATGGCCCTGAATTTTCTGCAACAGACTATTTGAACATCTGGTGCCAATGTAGCTTGTCCAGCAGCACACTCCAGAAGGTGCAAGCAAACAAGTAGGTAACAAGGTGACATGGTTTTCACCCACGCTATTTGTCTAGTTGGAATGTGGGGCCATTTTCACCATCTCAGTTTTATTCATCTGCTAAATAAATTTTGGTGGGGACCCTAACTTGCCATGGAGAATACAATCTGGGTATCCAGGGAGCTACTGTTTCACTAAAGGTCACAATGAATACTTGCTACCCTTGGGAGATAGCAAGTATATATGTCAAATTTAAGAGATAAAACACATTATATATGTGATGTGTGATACATCGTACATATCATTGTAAAAATATACAAATAGAGAACCATTTCTTATTGTTTTCATTGTGTTTACCAGCAAAGGCACATTCTTCAACTTAGGCTATTACATGATGTATGAGTATTTGGTTCTTGTGACAAGGTCTGTTTTTTTAAAAAGGATATTTATTTTTCTGCAGTGCTAAGCATTCATCCTTTTGTCGCTTCCTTGGCTTAGATGGCTGAGGTTATTTTGAGATCAATTTTCATCTCCTATTTAAATCATATGGCTGCTGGTTCAAATCCAGCTTGGGTCAGTAATTCTGCCATATACATGAAGCAAGTTCTTGGCCTAAGCCAATTACTCCTACTGAAGAGGTTGTCATGCTATAGGGAAATAATAGCAGCTCCCTTGGCATTTATCCTGCCAGCTTCACTGGAGACATTACTGAGGAGGTGTACAGGATGATCTCTTCAAGTTGGGACCAAAATTTGTGTTGCCTTTCTAAAAGCACTGCAGAAAAAAATCAGTTGGCCATTCACTGTAAAAGTGGAAGAGTTAATCTACATCCCAATAACTTCGTATTTGCTTACAGATGCAAATATTTAAAATCAAATTATGTAAGTAGCAGTGGTGACTTGTTAGCCATAAAAATCATTAAGGAAAATTAGAACTACGCTAAAATAAAAAGAAGTACTTAAAAACTTTTAATGTTAGCTGTGATGTTCTTCCTTAAATGTTTGCTTCCTTACTTAAAGAAAAAAATCTTTGCTCTAAAGTGATGTTTTAGTTCCAACCAGGTACAGTGCCAAGCAAGATCTGACTGATTTCTGTGCTGCAGGTGATTAGTTAATGCTGACAAGCTTTGTTGTGTGATTTTATTTAATCTGGAAGGGTCTCTACTCTCAGAGAAAATTTCAATCTTGGTAGCACTTGCCTAGGCAGCAGGGAAGCCATTTTTGTCAGATTTTGTTGGATTTATGCTTCAAATTAGACCTGGAAACTTTTTTCTTTCCAAATACTTATTTCCAACACATATTTTAACATTCCACCCAGGTGTGTAGTTTTGCCATTGTGACACCTGGTAACTGGAAGGGAAAGTTGCTAACCTCTCTTCCCAAAGGTCATGACAATGTCAGGCTGTGAAAACATCAGTGTGGGTCAGGGGGACAGCTGGCACTTGCCACTCACCCCTGGCCTCCTTGGGAGCATGGATATCCTTGTGGCAATATGTTAAACCCCTGCTGAGCTGGGGCCAGGCGTGCCCCCGGTTCCAGCGGGATGTGCTTGGGCTGCCAGGCCGGCCTGATCCCCTGCGCCCGACCCAAAGGGAAGCAGCAGAGCCTGGATGTGAGCACGGTGTCCTGGCTGGGAGGAAGGGCTTCCTGCCTGTCACCCTGGTTTTGAGGATTTTTCCAAGCCTTCTAATTTGTCTTTCATATTGCAGTCAGAATTTCTACTTTCCCATATTCTTTACGATAAGCAATAACTTTGTTTTGCTAACTGTCCTTCATTGTTTACATATTTTTAGGTAAGAGGAGAAAGTTGATTGACAGTTGTCTTCACCAGTGTGGTTTGGGAGGTGAGATTTCATCCTGCAACCCACAGGCACCTTTGGAAATGTATAAAATGGAATTTTGTAAATAAATTTGAGCTTTTTCTGCTTTGCTCATCACCGTGCCCTTGTAAACGTCTTTCGTGTCGTGTTGCAGCACCTTCCCAGGAAACACTGCTTGTACCACTCAGTGGTGCAGCAACGTGCAGTCTGGTGGAAATGCTGGGGGGGCAAAGGACAGAGGTTGCCCCAGAACCACTCACATTCCCAGCTGTCTCCACGCTCCAGGCTGAGGCAGCCCAAGGGCTGCTCAAAGATGCCCACACAGGTGGGATCTGCTGTGCTGCCAGGAAAGCGTGATCCCAACTCTGCTCACTGGAAAAGCAGCCAGGGGTGCTCCATGCAGAGGGACAGAAGCAAATCTGACAGCACCAAGGGTCTCCTGTCAGCAGCCAGCCAGCAATCTGTACCCAAAAGGGGCTCTGATGCATTTCAGTGAAAATGGGGGAGCCAAGTGGAGCTGCTAACCTTCCCTTTTGCATCACACTCCAGGAATTACCTGGATACTCACTAACTCAAAAAAACAACATGGGATCTAAATAAATAAATAATGAAATAAGCCTTGTACCATTTAAAAGTAATGAAAATGGAATGTGCCTGAACATGAACCCATCAGTAAACAATAATGCTTCAAAAGGGTACTGCCAGAGTCAGTAGGTCACAAATTTGGACTTTTATTCTCGTCTCTTTGGAAGACCATGTAGATCTCCTAGTATCAACTTACATCTTTGGAGCAACCTTATTGTTCTGTAGCAAATAAAGCACCATTGGTTTTGCAAAGAAATAAAGAAAAGAGCGTTAGCATTGCTGCAGTCATGAGCTTTCTGTCAGAATATGAATAAGGCATAAATCAGCAAACAATATAAAAAAATTCATATCCAGATTTTTACTAGAACATTATAAAATGTTCAAATAAAATGTCTTTTCATGTTTTCAAAAAAAGACCTCAGGTTACTCACTGAGACTGCTAATTTCATATTTCAAGCCATGTGTATGTGCCCATTCTGAATCTGATTGATGAAAGAAGGGGTGGGGTTTTGTGTCTTCATGAAAGAAAAATATTCCATTTGCTGTCATCTTCTGAATCAGACTGTGCCCTGGAGTTGATATCCTGAATTTTTTTAAAGACATCAGAATATGCAGATGAAATGTAAACATCAAAAATATAAATAAGGAGAAATTCAGGAATATGTGATTAGTTATTGAATATCTGAAATAAATAACATAAATTTTATTTCTACTACCTCATAGCCTGAACTTCACTCTAAAGTTTAAATTTGAGACAGAAATTTGGGTAAATTTTGATGTGAATTTTTCTTTAAGAGGAATTACAAGATTGTTCTGGGGTAGGGGAAGAGGTGTTTTATTTAGGAAAAATAGGAAGCATTTTATAACATTTTATCTGATTCTCAGAGGAAATAAAAATAAACCAATTCTCCCTTAACACAACTTCTTTGTTAAAAATTAATACAAATATTTTGTATGCAAAGAATCTCTCAGTCATTCTGCTGAGAAGCAGAGGTTTTTAATAGGTATGCTTTGCTGGCTGTAGAGATAGCAGAACTATTGTTCTGTTAAAAAAAATAAAAAGTATCACTATTAAATAAAGTTTTAAACAGGATCATTAATGACAAAGAATGTCAAATAGCCATTAAATTTCTGAAAATGAAAACCATCTGTCCATTACCCTTTCACTGAATCTAGCTCAATGTGTCATTTTAAAGTGTTCTATCAAGCTACATCAGTCACTATTCATTGCACTACTCCCACAATATCCAGACACATGGTAGGCAGTTCCTGGAATTGGGTCTGCTCCAGCTCAGCCTTTCTACAGCTTTTTGAATGACCAACTTTCCCTCAACATATTTAGTGTGTGCTAAATTAGAGGCCTGATCCTGCAAATCTTATGAGTGTATTTCAATTTTAAGGGCTTTAATAAAATCCTATTCTATCAATTCCAAGGCAAACTACCACTGACTTCCAAGGAGGCTGCTTGACAACTGATTAGGCACAGCGGAAATCTTCAGGGTTTAGTCCACTGTTTTCAGTGTGACTAATAAGAACTCTTTGCCTGAAAAAGGGAAAGAAATACACAGCACCAGGTCGTGATACTGCAGGCATTTGTCATCACACCTGCAGCTTACAGCTGGAGCTGTAACTCCAGTGACAAGAGTCTCCAATCATTCTCTTTGCAAGCGCTGTTTTCATTTTAAAATCAGTCCCATTTAAGAAATTATTAAGGAAGTGACATATTTTTCTGTCTTCTTTTCAGAAGAAAAGGGGCTATTGTGTCAGAAAGCCTGAAATGTCTTACAAGGTAAAAAGGAAGCAAGCTCCAACGAAAAATTTCTTGTTGGAGAGGTCTAATTGCTATGCAAGAAGTATTCTTGCTGCGATATTTGGTATCTATGCAATATTTCTCTGTTTTAAGCAGAGGATGAAGTGTATTGCTTGTGTACCACAAGAAAGTTCCCACGCTTCTGATAGACTTTGAATTAAATAAATTAATTACGGAGAGCAAAACTTTGAATCTATGCAAGATGAAGATTGATTGTATTACAGCTATCTCGTATACACCCCCAGCTTTTCTGGGAAATCTAGAAAAAGAAAAAAGTTGATTTGGCAATGTTGTTTCTTTTGGCTAGTGTAGTCACATGTTTTTGCTATTTTTTTTTTTTGAGGATAAATCTTACCATGAATATAAAAGATAAATAGTTTAAATGTAATGTATTTATCCACAGCTTGTAACGTTATGTTAGATAGTGGTGAGAAAATATTATTTTAAGAGAATATATCAGTAACTACCCTTAAATTTCATGCCAGACTGTTCTGTCAACTTTAATAATTTGTCTTGGAGTTCATTAAAACTCATGTTGCTGCATTTTTCACTGCCAGATTGGGCACCACTGAACAGCCTTGATTAGTACAGAACATGCTGGATTATTTTGGGTAGTGGTATAATTTAGAAACTTTTGAGATTTTGTGTAATTTTTTTCTGTGTGAATTCTTTTAGATGAGGAAGTATTTGAAAGGTTCAGTACAAGCTCCAGATAAGAAGTCAATGTCGTCTTTCTAGTGTAAAAAAAAAAAAAAAAAAAAAAAAAAAAGCATATTTGAGTATGATATCTGATAATCTATATAGACTGAAAACAGGCTTTCATACATCAAGTTTACAAAGAAAACTGCAGGAATTTAAGGATGATTGAAATATGTTAGAAACACTCCTTGGTATTATAGTGTCAGTTGTATGGAAAAAAAATTCTAACCATTTACAGGAAAAACCTTCCTGTTCTGGAATTGGAATTGGGGACTGTGAAATGTCTTCTTCTGGTTGCTTTTTTTTCTCTTTACATTGCTTTGCTAATATATTTCAGGTCCTTGAATAAAAATTAGCTATTTCTATTATTACTTCTTGCCAACTGCAAGGATCTACTAGTTCAAACATTTTGAATGTAATAAAAGTAATAAAAAAAAAGCGAACCTGGTGATATATATAAGAGGTGCACATATAAGAGGTAGTTTCTTTTTCTTTTTTTTAACTGTGTCCTTTTTGAATGCAGCAAAAATCCTTATTTTCAATATAAATCAAACCATTATCAAGTTATGACTTCAAAGACAGTTAACCAGGACAAAGACTAGAAAAGAAGTATTGTACATTTTGAAGACTCAATCAGCTCAGTGCAGCAAATTAATGAACATTACTTTCAGTCATAGACCAGCAGGCAATTGTATTTGAGAAATCCACAAAAAGAACCCCAAAATAAACAACCTTGAAGACCCTTTATCTAGTGTCTTAAGTATCTGACCATTACAACCACTTCTTAAAAACATCTTTATATTTATGAAGTACACAGAGGCCATATCTTTATAAATTAGTGTAGCTCAATAGTTAGAAAGTGAGATCTACTTTCTGGTAGGCTCATCTATTTAACAGGGAACAACTGTCTTTTGCACAAAACAGGAAAAGACTGCAAAAATGGTAATTTAGTCTGACCAAACATATAAACCAGATTGGATGATTCATAATGATCTTAGTTAAAGCTTCTGATTGAACTACAGAATACATTGCTCATAAAAGAGGTCTGCCTGTAGCCAGTTTGAGAATTGAGAAAATGGAGAAGCAACAATACCCACAACCAAGTTCAGGTCATCACTTATTATCCACGTTTATACAACCCACATATTAACTCCAATTTTAACTCATCAAATTTCATCTTCTAAACACAAATATCAAGACACTATACAGGCTCACAACATTACCCTTGATTTGCTGTCTGGACACTTCATATTGCAGCTGGCCAGACTATTCATTCTGAACTGTCAACAGGTGTGACTCCTTTTACTGTTTGTAAGTTAACGTTGATCATGAATTTTATTATAATATCAGACACAGCTTTTTGTTGAAAGGAACCTTGAAGATCATCTAGTTCCAAGCCCCCTGCCAAAGGAATACCTTTCACTAGACCAGGTTGCTCAGGACCCATCCAACCTGGCCTTGAATACTCCCAGGAATGGGACATCCACAAGGTCCCTGGGAAGTCTGTTCCAGTGTCTCAACATCCTCATTGTAAAATATTTCTTACTCATGTTCAACCTGAATCTCACCTCTTTCAGTTCAAAACTCTTACCCCTCATTCTATCACTACACTCACTCCCTGACAAAGAATGTCTCTCCAGCTTTCTTGTTGCTCTGCCTCAGGTACTGGAAAACTCAAGGTCTCCCTTGGAGTTTTGCTTCCTCCAGGCTGAATAACTCCAACTCTCTCAGCCTGTCTCCGTAGGAGAGCTGCTCCAGGCCTCTGGCCATTTTCTGTGCCCCTTCTGTGCACTCACTCCAAGTCAATGTCTTTCTTATACTCAGGGCCCCAGAGCTGGACAGCACTGCAGGTGGGGTCTCATGAGAGTGGAGCAGGAGAATCCCTTCCCTCAACTTGCTGGCCATGCTTCTTTTGATGCAGCAGGATGCAGCTGGCTTTCTGGGCTATGAGTGCACATTTCTGGGTCACAGTTTTTCATCTACCCTCAAGCTCCTTAAAGCCTGTCTCTCAGGGGGGCCCTCAATCCACTCATCACACATGATCCATGTTCGTGATTGCCCCAGCCCTTGCACTTGGCCCTGTTGAACTTCATGAGGTTTGTACGGATCCACCTCAAAAGCCTATCCAGGTCCCTCCCACATGCTGACCACACCACAAAATTTGGTATCATCAGAAAAATTCCTGATGGGGCTGCCCTCAATCCCACTGTGGATCAACAAAGATGTTAAATAGTTCTGGTCCCACTATGAACCCCTGAAGGACACCACTAGTCACTGGTCTCACTCAGACCTCAAGCCATTGATCACAACCCTTTGAGTATGACCAGCCAATTCCTTATCTACCAATATATTTATTGTTATGAATTTTTGTGGATTTGTAGTAATTGCTTAACAAATGAGAACCATGTAATTATTTGAACCAGATCTTATTGAGTAAATTAAGGTCTCAGAGTGTTTTTCTTCACTTCACCAAGCAGTTGCAGTACCCTCATATCTCACAGCATTTGATTGGTCACACCATTAGTTATTTTAACAACAATGTGAGGTGTATAACTGCTGTAATTCCTGCCTCAGTGAGCAAATGAATGAGTCTCCAATGGGAATTAAGCTATGGGGCTTGACAAAACAATAGACCGGAGGGAAAACACAACAGCACAAAAACCAGATGGGTTATTTCTGTAGGTAAATTAAAATATGTCAAACATGGGCCTGTTACAGGATTTTACACACTGATTTACAAGAATAAAAATTAGGCTAGCATAGAGAAAACGTTATGATTTGGGGAGTATGCAAGAAAACATAAAAATAATTTTTAAAACAGTCAAAAAAGAGACTGAATGAAAGCTACCACCTTCAGTGTGGACCGGGCAAAGGTGATGTGGTAAGAGGCTGTCCATCAAAAGCAACACACAATGTACAGCAATGAAAAATACATAGACAAATTGCCTACTGACAATCCCTATACCTCATAGTTAGAAAGGCCTGTAGAGAGAGTGTGAAGTGGCTACCTTCCTAATTTAGGCACCCTCAATAATCCCATAATTACACTAGATGAATTGAGAACCTTGAGGCTTTTAATAATGCAGGGCTACCCACAATTTCACCATGCAGGCAGAGAGAGACAGAAGTGTGAAGATCATTTCAGACGTCAGCACACAATGTCTCCTTCAGCTTTTCTTAGAGGCTGATCCCTCTCCTTAGGTATTGTACCATGCTACAAGCACATTATGTTGCCTTTTCAGGTTGAAACACACTAAAGGTGTCACAGGGGACAGTGTTTGCTACTACAGCATCACTGCCCTTGTGTTACACCACCTCCTGTTGCTGCTCCTGTCTGAGTGGGGTGATGTATCTGAGATTCCTTTAAAGCCACTGGCATTTGACTTGATCTTCCCATCTCAGAATATTCACATCCTTGCCTCACACAAACAAGTGACTCCCTGTATCTACATGAGACCAGCCTGAGTGAGGCTTTGCATTGTTTAGTCAGAAATATCATCTTTGCACATGAATTTCCATCTCTGTTACAATAAATACACTCCTCCAGGTGAATTAAAATTGATGGCATGAATATTTATAGGCAAATAAAAACATTAATCTACGCACAACAGGATGGAACATACTTGTTTGCAAATAGATTTCCCTAAATATTAACCCAGTTCCTCTTTAGAAGATAGGATCATCAGGTTTGCTGGTTTTTTTCCTCTACTTGTCTGGCATTCTCTATGTGCATTTTTACTCATCTGTCCCTCATCACCATGGTCATCATTGTGCTGTGCCATGCAACACTGGCAGTATGGCAAGCATAAAATTGCTCTGTTATGTTACTGTTTCATATAGAAAACTTTTGTCAAATAACTTGTCGAAGGATATTGTGAATATTTGGAGCAGAACGAGGAAATAAACACAATTTTCCCTCTTTCACTGCTAGTGACATCTCCTCAGCATTCTCCCTGGTACTTTATTCTGCCAAGTGAGAATTTTTAAAGTGCATTTTGCTGTCCTACCAAAGACCAAGTTTTGAAACACTACAGACACAACTATTGTCCCAGGTCATACAAAGAATACTGTAGTGTGCATAGGAAATATCAAAAGTTTTATGTATTGCAAGGAAAGGAAGAAGTGTTGAGATTTAAATGCAGGAGGTGATATGGAAATAATCAGAGGTAACTAAAGCAAATGAGGAGGTAACACCGCTGACAGTGCAGCCTTTGCATGGAAACTAAAACTAGGAGGAGGAATCACTGGAAATCAGGCTTCATCCCTTGCAGTGTACATGTAATTATTTGCTAGAAAGTGAGGCACTTGTACCTTCTTCTAATGAATTGATTAACTGGGGGAGCTGATCCAGTGCGTTTGCATTGGTTCTGCGAAGGAGAGTTAATGATACACTTTCTAAATGCAAATAAAAATGTTGGCTTGTCTTTCTTTCTTTCTTTCTTTCTCTTTCTTTCTTTCTTTCTTTCTTTCTTTCTTTCTTTCTTTCTTTCTTTTTCTTTCTTTCTCTCTTTCTCTCTTTCTCTCTGTCTTTCTGTCTTTCTGTCTCTCTCTCTCTCTCTCTCTTTCTCTTTCTCTTTCTTTCTTTCTTTCTTTACTCCAAAGTCATTGTTGCTCAGATAAGGAAGGCTTTGCCCTTAACCTGTAATTCACTGCATTTTTCTTGTCTTTTCCAGATCACTGGATAATAGCAAGGCTTGCTACTCTCACTAACTTGTTCCTGACGTCTTACTAGCCTTTCTTGTGACTCAAAAAAGGAGGTTTATTTCAAAGGAAGGAGAAGGTATTCTCTAGTACCCACAACCTGTTCACAGTGTTAAAGTGTACTAGGGCAAAATATCGAGAAATAAATTTCTCAGTTATTTTAAGAGAAGGTTTGAAGCCACATACATGCAAGGTAACAGTGGTAACCTGTGCTGTCAATAATGACACACTCAGAACCATACAAAAGAACTACTTTAAAGTCACAACATAACTATATGTGTAAAAGGTGTCATGTCATATTACACAATTTTTAATGCGTATTTTTGTGAGATTGCATAAACACAATTCACCATTGTAAATAAAATAGTTGCTGAATCCTTGGTTCTTTTATAATGAACTCATCAAATAACCCAAGAAGCTGTCATGCCCTAAATGGAGTGCTCCTTAGGATATCTGACAAGTCACAGCAATTTACAGATTGACGCTTGACAGCTTTTATTTGCATCAGAATCCTTTTTTCCCATGAGCAGTTCCAGGAATAGTGTGTAGGACATAAAAATCTCACAAAAATGGCAATGCTTAATCTAAAATAGTAAAATAGCAAGGCTTTGTTTTGTTTCTCTCCACTTACAAATTTTTCAAATTATGGAGAATCATTTAAATTGAGAAAAAACAATGAGCGATTATTATTGTTTCAGGTTTCACAAAAATATTTTGGAATTTTATAAACACAAAAACTTATAAAATATAAAAAACTTATAAAATCACAAAATCTTATGAAATATAAACCTCGCCCCCCTTGGCTCTTGCCTTCTTTGATCACTGATTTATTTTAAAAAATATGGGCTCAATATTACATACAATGCTTATACAAGCTAATATGAATTCAACTACATGTCCTCTGAAGAACAGATGTTTTTTACTCTACAATGTTGATCAGAGTCTTTATAAATAAATGGATATATGTATTAACGAAAAGTGCATTCTGACTTTTTTTTTTTTTTTAAATAATTGGAACAAGATGTGTCCTTTAGTTTGAGGTTGGTGAGGGGGTTGTTTGTGTGGGGTTTAAATCTCATTTAAAAAGCTGGTTCCCTTTTTCTTGTACTAAATGGAATGGTTTAATGGAAAATATGAAATATGCCTGTCACACAACGACAGACTGTTGTATTATGCTCCTAATGAGGGAGTTAAATTAAATAACATTAAATAACTTCCTGATGGATTTTTGGTGGTGGTGGTGGTTGCACAGGTATTTGTTACTGTTTCTCATTTTTTTATCCATGCAGTTCAAATTGGAAAATGAATAAACAAACCCTGAGCCCATCAAATACTAACCCCATGTGAAAAAACCTCCATAATGTAGGGGAAGGAAAAGACAAACAGTGCTTTTAAAGATAATTATGAGCAGTCACCTCGACATTTCTTCCCTACTTGACTGAAATAGTCTGTTTAGAATGTATTATGGAAAATGCCTGACCTGTGAACTAAACCAAACATGCTGTAAATGTAGTGGAATCTTTATTAATGTAAATTAGAAAGCCCGAATATTTTGTTGCATGGGGGTCAGTTGGAAACACTGTAATCTAATTACTCTTCAGTTTCATTTATGTGCACAGACATTTGCTCCTGTAACAGGGAAGACTGTTTCTTTTGGCAGCAGCCACGATGTGGAAGCCACCAGTATTTGGAGGCTGATAATAGGACTAATGTGCTGGCGCCCTGACAGAGGGCACAGGAGGGCATGCTATTAGATAAGTGTTTCTGCTACATTACCCAGACAGCATTGCCCTTCACAGAATGTTCCAGTCATTGTGCAGTTTGATATCACACAACTATAGAATGCTAATGCCAATGCAATTTTGCATTTTGGCTTTCTTTTTGGCAATAGTCTGTACTTAAGCAAAATTTAGTACTATCTTATATATTCCTGCAGCTGGATAATTAAAGGGCATTTCAGTTTCTTTTACACAGAACTAATGATATGGCTATTTAAAGTGTTATTCACTGTGCTTAAAGAGTTCTGACAATTAGGTCTGCTTTCAGGCACAAAATGTATTTGGTAGCAAAAGAATGACAGTTTGGTGCAATTTAGTCAAAGTTATTTCTCCTGGGTTAATGTGTGTGTCACATAGGCTTCCTTATATTTTCCCTCTTTTAAGTAGAATTTGCAGGTGCAGAGATTTAGCTTGAATGTGAGACAAACATTATGTGATAGAGCTACAGGAAACTCTGAATCAAAACTGCATTTTCACAAAATGACACAGACCGGTAGTGAAGGAACAATGAGACACTTGCTCCTGTCCCAAAGGAATATGATGTTCTCGCCAATCAATTTAAGGAAGTCTCTCTGCAATACACAATATCTTAAAATGAGATAAATCTGCATAGAAGGGGAAAGTATTAACTTGATTTATAGACCATCTTTCTGACTTGTCCTCATGGGCACTCATCTAGAAAGTTATTTTCAGTTCTTATCTATTGGTGAGTATCATAATAGAGTTGTCCACGGGACACAGATGGGAACAGCAGGTATCTTATCATGCTCTGAGCAAAACATGATCACTAGAAACTGATTCAATCCTGATAGATGACTTGGCCATGAAAGTTTAAAAGAAAGCCTAGGTAAGATTCTTGTGTCAAACTGAGTGGAAACGCAAAGAACAGGACTAGAGTTACCATCACACACTTAGAAAAGTTTTAAGATTGATTTAAAAACATTAAATTACCATAAGTTTAGCAGCACATGGCATTTCTGCATGTGAATTGCTGCATTCTGAAGGAGGAACAGAGGCCATATGTGTTTTGAGTCTGCTTTTCCCCACACAACAGCAAGGGCGAGATGTGTCGGCATCGTGTTGCTTGTGAACATGTGGCATCCATGGCTGCACTCAGCACCAAGGAGGAGCTTCCTGGCAGCTCCCCTCCAGCCTCACTCCTGAGCCTTTCAAGCCTCCTGGGGAGCCTCTCTGCAGCTTTAGAAGGTTCCCTGGCTTCAAATGAGCTAAGTAAGCTCTGTATGACAGCCCGTCACACAAAGCAGCTGCTCCTTCCCGGTCCCCTCAAAGGCTGGCTCCCAACCCCAAATTCCAGCAGCATTCCGACCCAGTGGTGTTTACATGGAGGGAGGGCTGGTAACACAGGGGCCAGGGTTCAGCCAGGCCCTACTCTACCTCTTCACCACTATGGGCCGTGACAGGGGTGGCATGGGTTTTGCACAGAATTGTTTGTCTGATTGCAAAATGAGTTATTACCCTCAGCTTCTCAGTGGCTCGGTCTCTATTTAGAAAGCAAATAGATAGCATATTCCCCCCCCCGCCCCCCCTAAACTAGATCTGCAGCATATGGAGGCTCAAGTGACAAAGCATTCCCTGCAGCAGGGTTTGTATATCCTGGATTTGGATCTGTGTATTCACAACTATATTTCGCATGAGATTTGGTTGCAAAGAATCTTCAAGTAGCTCTTTCTCATGCAGAATTATTAGAATGTTATGGTATGTTATAGCTGGTGTCCTCAGATGTTCAGTGTTAGGGAGAAGCATCTAAAATGATTGCACTTCTTCCTTCTTCTTCATTAATCTATGTAACTTTTGAGACATGGATTATCTGAAACTGTAAAGAATAACTTATCAAATAATTATACCTAATCAAAGAGTCTTTAATTATGATACCTAAAGGCTGATAGTGCTATGAAGCTTAATTGGCAGTAAAATAATGTGATTAGCTTTAAGAATCAACAGTAAATATGTTATAATAATAATTTTTAACAGGAAGACATGTTTATGAAATCCATTAGAAAGGGGAAAATAGTGAGTGATTTCCCCATTCTGACCAGTAAAAATTGCTAGGAAAGCACAGAAGAAATGGAAACAACAAGAGCAGCCAGCAAACTCTAATGAAATGCTGTTTCTAAATATTGCTATACCAGTGATCAATTTGTATCATGCTTAATAGCAGTCAGCATTAAAAATGCAAATAATCAATTAATGTATTTATCCATTTACAAACCTATGCTTCTGAAAACGTTAAAAAATGAAGGATAATTAATTTGGAACCAGAGAGTATCAAATTTTTAAACTTTTGTCTTGTGATTTTCAAAAGATGCACTCCCCTGCATCTGTGGCCTGAAGAGGGAAAGGAACTGTGCACAGTGACAAGGGCTTCTTCAGTCCTAGCAGCCACAGGAGGGGCTCCTGTTTCCTTCCAACACCTCTCCCACTCCTGTTCTTCCCTGTTCCACTCCCCCAGTAAATCTGCTAGCAAGTGTAACCCTCTGAGCAGATGGGTAGTAAATACAGAGCTGAAGATTATGTCTGACAATTAAAAGAAAAGTGTCTGACTCGTCATTATGAGTTACATTAGCTAAAGACCTTATACCAGGCTTCTATCTTCAATGCACTCATTTTCTAAAGATATGCATTATTTCCTCACTAACCTTTTAAGAAAATGCAGTGTTTAGAGATATCTACATTCCAGAGTGCCAAACCTGACACCATATAAGGGTCTGTTTTGCAGACAGAGCCAAGAGCTCTGCCTCTCAAGGCAGGCCCCTTGCTGTAGCCCCAGGGTGGGTATTGACTCCTCAGTTCCCAACCTGCATTCCAGCCCCCAGCTCACACTTTATCTGCTTCAGCAACTGGGTGTACACAAGTGCTGGGCAGTACACCTGCAAAACCAATTGGTCCCTATAAATTTTACAAGTGTGAATTCTAACACTTGCCTGCCCCACTGTTGCTGCTCCACTGCCTGCAGCATTTGCTCTTGCAAATTGCAGGAAAGTTCAAGTGTAAAACTTTGCCTTAGCACATTTATGTGCCAAAAAACATCTACCTTTATGCCATTATTAGAGCTCCACACCTTGCTTCATTCTATAGGGATACTAATAGTGCTCATGCTGAGTGGGTCTTAAGCAAGGGAGGCTTGCAAGCTTTTTCCCATATCTCAGGAGGTAGAAGGTACCACTACTGATAGAGAATTTATTTTTGTTTTGTGGTTACTGAAAACAAGAAATCTGTTAACCTCAGCAGAAATCAATAAGATTTATCCCCAAAACCAATGAAATGGGATGCACTTATCTCACAAGGACTCTTGGAAGTATTTCGTAATGAGGTATGTCACCACAGTTTAGGTTTCTGAGATGTTTTGTCTTATTTTCTTTACTGACTTGATGCTGTTCTGATGCTATTTGCAGATGACAACGTTAAATAAATTTAAAGGCTATATGACTTGTAAGTTACATGATATAGTTTTCCTGAACTGACATAAACAGAACTGAGCACAGGAATAAGACTTTTATGGAAGTAGAATCCATACCTGCCAGTCATCTGAAACTGAGAGGAGCAGTTTGTTCCCAGATTTATTTTTTTAATTGGATACAGTTTGAGCAGATGCCTGGAAAGGGCTATTGCAGACTAGCTGCTTAGGAGGACCCTGTGAGTCATTGGAGTGCTGCTACAAACAGAAATTTAAAGGGCTGAAGTCACACATTTAATAGACAAAATAGCTGTAAAAGACATAAATGCAGTTCTTTGCATTTCTTTATTTTTTAAAATAAACCCTAGAAAATAAACTATCATAAATTTCAGCAGTATTCAACTCCATTTTCTGCCAAATGCCTAGCCACTGAAACCATCTGGGAAAAGTTCAGCTTCCTCTAGATAGCTTCCTCTGCTATAAGTGTCTCTGCACGTCCTTTTCTGGATTGTCATTAGTGTTTCATAATTCAATCTACAACGGTAATATCTAACCCCCCATTGCTTTGTCCCAGTCTCTGTAAGTTTCTTTGCCTTCTTCAGCCTTCTCCTACTTAGCTCTGTCTCTCATTGAATATCATCAACTACTCATTGAGAGGTTCAGCACAGACCTGCTGTCACTGCTTTTGTCCTCTTCAACTCCTTTTCTACCTCCCTTGTGCCTGTGCCTGCTCTGATATCCTGACTTCCCCCTGCTGTTCACAGTCACTGCCTCAGTTTTCTGCTCTTCACCTTCTAACAGGGTTCAGGTCATCTTGTCCTCTACCTGGACCAGTGCCCTCAATGATAACTCTGCATCACAAGAAGTCTCCAGCTGAAGGAATTGGTTGAAATGTTGCTCCCCTTCTATCCTCTCTTGGTATTCCATAAGGCTTATACTATGAACCATCATCTAAATTTAGTCGGTTGGCTATTGTTCCTTTCCTAATTATAAAGATGTTTCATTCATAATCCACCTCCAAAGTAACATAGCCCCAACATGGTTATCTTATTTGTAAACCTGATTAGATTTGGAAAAAAAATATTTTTTAGAACTGAAAAACCACATGGATAAACACTCCAACATGCTGCTTATATAGTATGTTTACATTGCTATATTACAGTAAATCAGAAATCTTCTTCTGTCTGTCATAGGTACTATAGCCATGAGTTGTAGACAACAAAGGGTATTCACCTTATCTCAAATGGCAGAGGTGTGCTGTTTGTAATCTATTCCTGGTCTCTCCTCAAAACTCCCTCCTTTGCAAATAATACAGGTTTCAAGTCTTCATACAAAAAACAGTTTTGAAGATTTTTCTCCTGATGGCTCTTGCACATTTGGATTTCCTATTTGCCCAACCTTATCACATCAAAATTAGGGCACATTCAGGCACCATCTCAGCTGGGAGGCAGAAACCAATAGGTGAGAGCTGATAAGAAGTAGCTTCTTAAACTACCTCCTACCTGCTCCTGAGTCTGCAAGCACTATTTCTCTGTTCCATTTTGAAGTCTAACAGCTCTAAAGAGCCAATTATTTAAGCTAATTTGTTTGCCTTTCCACTGGATCAGAAGGGACAGAAGGTAAGACTCACGCCTTGACTTAGCACTCCTGTGCTTTATTGGGGTGGACAATTGCCATCAGGAGCACGCCACCCTTCCTAGCCAGCCCTCACCCATGTGGTTTCATCTCCATTGACACACAGGAGCAGGCTGGAGAAAGCTGCTGTGCAGGTGTGGCATTTGTACAGCACCTAAGACATGACCAGAGCACATATGCTGGCTCAGAAACATGGAAATGCTCTCAGATCTCAGAATGCAGGTGTAATTGTAGCCTTGAAATTATCTCAGCTGAGGTGCAGGAAATCTTGGCAACACGAGGATTTCAGATGTTATTTTCTATCTCTCCCTCCAATTTTCTTCCACTGGTTCAAGGGGTTCCAGGTAGGCTACACCATGGAGAGGGCTCCCCCTTGGTCAGGTTGGCTGGCTTCCTTCTGATTGCTATCCTCACAGATGAAGAATTGAGAGAATAAATAGTCAGAAGAGCAGGACACACACTGAAGGTCATTCTGGGTATAACTGGCTCCCTAAGCACCCAGGGAATAACAGTGTCACTTGATGACCAGCGACTTTTACAACATTTAAAGTGGGTCAGAGAAGCCCTGGAATATCTGCTTCATCAACTGAAACAGTCTGAAACCCAACATGATTATGAGAAGGAAGTCAGGGCTTGTGTGACTTTCACAGCTGAACCCTGCCAAAGTGAGCCAGACAGCGGGTTAAATAAAAAGAGGAGACTAGAGAAATTCAAACATAATCTTCTTCTGGGAAACAATAAGCTTACTTTATTACATTTTGTGAAGTGACCTTGCAGAATGTTTCTACATTGCAGAGAGCAAGATTTTATGTCATAAAAAAGAAAGGGGAAAAAAAAAAAAAAGGCAAAAAAGAAAAAGGAGCTAAGTTTGGCCTGGGGTGAGCCATTACTAATGAAGCTGTGCCATTTCATTCTATGATTTTGGTCACTTATCAAAAAAAAAAAAAAAAAAAATGGAACTGAAAAAGGAACTGAAAACCCTCCTCAGCTAGAGACAATACATCACTGTAAAGCTGATCTACAGTCCTCTCAGATTTATTCTGTAGGGAAACAACCTTTGCCGTCCAGGGCACGGATTGCATGACCTAAAATGCCTTTTCCTTCTATTTCGGTGATGCGCAGTTATTTTAGCAACTTCGTTCCTTTTCTCCTGTCGGGTAATAGTATTAGCGGTGGATCTGCCGGGGAAACCAGGGCTCTCAGAGAGCTGTAAAAATAGACCTGTGCGTCCGAAGGAGGCGGGCGAACTCCCGCAGCCCGAGCTGGAGCAAGCCGGGAGGGGGCTGGGGAGGGCTGCGAGTCCCTGCGGGGCGGGGGCGCTGCGGGTTCCGCTCCCCCCGGGCCGCGCCGGGCGAGGGGCGGCCCCGGGGCCGCGGGTGCCGCTGTTTCCTCCCGGCGCCAGGGACTCGCTGCTTTGTCTCCATTCAGTGTTCCCTCTGTTTGTTTATTCTGCAGCATTTATGGACATCCCCCTGGGTATCTGAGGAATTGCATTAAGGACTCGTCTCTCTTATCGCGGGGGACAAGCTCTGTACCGCCGAGCTGTCCCCGGCGGGTGCCCGCGGTCGGCCGGGGCCGCGGGGGGAGGCGCCC
>VYXD01014925.1:225875-285327 GCA_013397195.1 Hylia prasina | reverse complement strand
GTGGCGGGCAGCGCCGGGAGCTGCGCGCTTTAACTCCTTCCTTGCGGAGGAGTTCTCGGCCAGAGAGGAAACGGCAGCCGTTCTATCCCATCTCGCCCATTCAATTACTGCAGAAGGAGCGCTGGAATCCAGGCAGGAACTGCTTTAAAGGCAGGTGAATCGGGGTGATTGCCATAGGCGTGATCTTAAAAAATAGTGAAGGAGTGCTTCAGCTGTGGATGGATGAGAAAAACCCTTGCTTCAGACTCTGCCACCACTCCCAAGTCTCTCTCCAGCTTTGAAAAGAGACAGTCCTTCATGCTCTGATTGATTGCTGGTACAAAGCCAAAGGGAGTGAAAACTGCAAGCCTCCCTCAGCCCAATGCCGTGCCTCAGACCAGAATAAAATCAAGGCTGGACCTTTTCCTGTGGTAAATCTGCTTATCTCCCTTTAAGCACCTGACTTACACTTAACAGAAATATATATATGGGCTAGCGTGCAGACTGCACCATCTCATCCTTACACACTGCTACTATCAGGATATGCAAGATTATATGAGCAGTTTACATACACACGCAAACACAGCAATGCAATTACAAGCTAGAGTGTGTAATGCAAACAGATGAGCCATCAACAGAACTGGCAGAAGGCAAATATCTGTTTTAGCTGTTGGCTCTTTTCTGAAGTACCAATAGACAGCAGTCACCCAACTGAAGCAATGGAAATAAGTGCATGATCTGCCTCGGTGCATTTCTCATGTGTCACAGATTCTTCTCTATCTGAAATCAGAGGGGCCAAAGTATCCTAGGAATCCTTCTGAAGGATCTGCCCTTGCATAGCAAAAATATCTCTTTGGGCTGTGAAACACGCTCTCTGATTCTACCTCTGAATTTCCTTTGAACATACCCAGCCTGAGCATGACTGAATTCTCTGCTACAGCTTACAATGATTTTAAAGGCATAAGAGAAAAAGACCCTTCAAAAATATTCTAATTTGCTGTGTGTTTTAAAGAAAAAATGGGGCTGAAGTATCGGGAAAGAGATGCTTCCTTTTAAAACAGGGTTCATCACTTAGGGTATGATTTGCACAGAGATAAAATTGCTTGCTTGTTTACAAACACACGTTTGTAACATGTAAATGTATGTAAACATTAAAAATAAAAACCTGTAGGGTTACAAATGTATTTTATTTGACAACACAAATGACAAGGAACAGAAAGCCTAATGCAGAAATCACCACTGTCATGCAATAACAGTGTGACTAAGACCCCCACAGCTCTAATGCTAGTGCAGAGAGAGCACTTATCTCTGTGCAGAACCTCCCCAGTGCCCAAGTCCTGTTCGGAACAAGAGCCCTGGAGATGTTTATCTTTGTTCCAAAATTGTATTTTTAGGCAGCATAAAACATGGCATAATAAGGGAAACTTCCAGTTTCAGCTACGCTGAAGGACATGCCAGTTCCTGAGCTGAGTGAACAAATGCCCCTTACTATTGGAAGAGATTGGGAAGCCTGCTGATTTGCAGCCTTTTCCTGCTGCAACCTTAAGCAAACAGAGTTTAATTAGATCCATAATGATCAAAGTTACTTTGGGCAGAGAGGACTTTCAGTTCTTTTAATGGTGATGAATCCACTGCCTCAGAAGGGAAAAACAGAAACAAAACTTAAAAGAGAAAGTGAGGGGATTTTTGACAGTCCTTATAATTTAAAACAGTTTTGTTGTTTGCCTTAGTTCAAAAGTCTGTGTATTGTCACAATAGCTCTTTGATATCGGATACCAATATTGATCTGGGTGCATCTGTCTCAGCAGCTGATAAAGACAGCACACGTGATTTCCTGTTATTGAAGCCCCATAGACATTTCTGGATCCAGAGCTTGGCAGCTCCAGGGATCCCTTCCCATCAGCAGCCCTGTGGCCAGTGCTCTCATTGCCTTCCAGCTGATGTAAGGAGGATACACTGCAGCCTCGCTGAGTTGTAAACAACTTGTTTACTTCCTTCTCAATGTAATCTGTCCCTGCTTCTATCGGCTCCTGTGGCATCAACAGAGCATTAAAACAACCCGAGCTCATAGGCTGATGTGCAGAAAACAACCAAGGAGCATTTCCAGGCTCTTGCTTTGTAGGACACAGGAGGTTATTTATACCTGTTGTTTCCAGCCAGCCGAAGCAGCCCTGTTCTTGCATGTGGGTAACTTTGAAGAAAACTAGATTTTGACGTTCCTTCAGCGGGAATGAAAATGTAAACAGTGTGAGCTTGATGCTGCTCTTCCTGCAAAGCTTCATTTGGGTCACACAAAAAGAAACACCTGTCTTTTTCATATGCTGTTTACATTTAAATAGGAAAAGTGAAAGATATGTGTGATATATAGACCCCCAAATTCTGGGGGAGCACCAATCCATACTGCAGCAGAACACTGGGTTGGAGGATAAAACCCCTATGGATTTTAAGCAGCCTGTGGAAGAAGGGGAATCAGAAAACATTTGGCATGTCTGTCCTCTCCGTACTCCGTACTTTGGAACAACTGCGCAAGACACTGACCCAGAAACAACTTCCCTGGGGTTTAGTGCATCGGGCAGTGAATAGGAGTGACAGCGCTCCCGGTGTGAATGCGCTCACTTTGTGCTGGAGGCACAGAGGAGCTCTTGAGCACTCTCAGAGAGAATGATACTGCTCCTGTTGAAATCGATGGCAAACCTCTGAGCAGATTTGGGGATTTTAAGAAGCAGATATTCACACAGCACAGTTTTGAGTCTGGCTGTAGTTCGCATCACTCTGGGCCCTTGCATCTGAGACCCCAACATAGCCATGTGAGGGGGCACTTTTCCTGCCAGCCTCCCATCTGCAGAGCACACACCATCAATAGCAGGCAACTATTTTTGCTTATACTCTTCACTAATGATGTTTAATTACATTTCAAAACTTCTGGGAAGTATCTGCTCTTAATATAAAAATATCTTTCCTTGTGTTTTACACTACTGGCTTGTTCAGTTTGGTGAAGAACTTGAAATGTAAAAGAAAAAAAAGACTTACTTTTAGGGGTTGTGTTTGAAAACAGAAACTTTTGCCCCTTTCAGTCACAATAGTGTCGAGACTTTTTGATATTCAGATTGAACTGGAGCTGTTGTAAGATTAAGACAATGTATTTGGTAGAGTAACCTGACCAAGATGTTAATCCAGGCAACCTCATTTAGGCATTGCCTTATCTCAGGCAGTTGCTCCTGGGAGAGGGTGGGTGTTGAAGGGGAAGGTGAAGAAGCATCTAATTTGCCTGAACAGAAATGCTTAAATTCTTCAGTCTGTCAAAATGGAGACGTGGAAACCAACAGAGAGAGTGCCAGTGCCTCTCTCTTTGGCACATCCTGGTACTGTCTGTGCAGGCGGCTTATGCGGCTCAGGAGTCTACTCCAGCCAGATGTTACACATTTGACTCTTCTGTTGATGAAGAACTTCTACTGGGTGAATATTGTTTTTATCTCTTCTCTTGATGCTTAGCCGCTCTTTTGGCAGGTTTGTAACTGAAAAGGAAAAACACAAAAGGCCTTTTCCTGGGGGCTGGGGGATAGGCTGTGAATAAGAATAGATGTAAATCATTGCCTCCTCTTGGTTTTCATCCAGTGTTCAAGTAATAAGTGCAAAAGGTGGTACCTCCTGTAAATTCCAGTCACTTGGAGGGCTCCTCAGGATAAAGTGGATAATAAATCTGACCACCATTCTGCTCATTATAACTGGCACTGAAACAGTGAGTTCTTCAACTAAGAACTTATTGCCCACTGTATGGCCTAAAATGACATAGTTAACTTCTGTGTATGACCTGAGGAAAGAGGAAGTTATTCTCTTCCTCTGATTTCAGTTTATATAATAAACGCCAAGTTGGATAAGACCATGAGCAACTGGGTCTGGTGGGAGGAGTCCGTGCCTATGGTAGTGGGGGTGGAACTAGGTGGTCTTTGGGGTCTCTTCCAAACTCTTAACATTCTATGGTTACATAGATCTATGACTGAAAATGCAATGAATTTGCTTACTTTAAAAGACCTAAACATGGCTGGAAAACTGTTTTCACATTACCTTTTCCTCATTTTCAGTATGATCATATACTCATGAAAATATCACAGAAAGCAATGTCAGACTAAAGGTGGAAGAGTAGAGACAGTAGTAGCATTTTCAGAAAGCTCAGAGTCATATGATTTCTAAATGTATTCTACAGCTAGTTTCTAGACAGTAAATCATTATTTAGTCAGATTGTGAATTGTGCAAAAAATATTTCACCCTTTGTTGTAAATAATAACTTACTCCATGCTAAGTCTGCTTCTTTAAAAGAAAGGAAACACATCCAGCTCTTAAGTTTTGTTTTGCATTGTGGTTTGGAGTGATATGGTTAGAAGAGGTACATAATAAATTAATGACTGGAAATTGAAGAATAGGTCAAGGTCACTTTGTGCATAAATTGGAGGTCTAGGAGTTGTACATTTTGTGCTATCTGGCTTATACTACTTTATTGATTTTTCACTCTGAGGAAAAAGGAGAGAGAAAGTCTTTAATAGATTTTTATATCCTCAGTCTATTCTAAATCCGCCTGTGTTCTGATCTTCCTGATGTTCCCACACTTTTATGGTGATAGCAGAGTCCTGCTAAACTGCAGTGCTGTCATAACACAATGACTCAAAAAACCAATGGTGATTCTAATCTCTTAAAAAACTTTTGTCAGAAAATTCAGAGAGACCTGTAGCCCACATAGCCAAGAAAGGATGGACAGGGAAATCTCCTTTAACCTTTCATCTGATTAAAGAGCAGGAGTCCAATATCACCTGCTTTCTCCACCTTTCAGTATCCTTATAAAGCAAATTGCAGTGTGATGTAGAAGCTTGATTACCACACCCACATGTAGAGTTTAGCAATAATGCTGTATCATAAACTGTTTTAGATAAAATTGAAAAATAATTCACAATGAGGTCAAAGTAGAAATGGTGAGCCAGTTACAATTTCCAAAAGGACAGAAAACAGCCCTGTCACTCACCATTGCTGGATAGGAATAAACCTTTATACCTCTACAGCAGTCTTTGACTCTTGGAGGAGATAATTAATATCAGGGAACTCATGTAAAATGAATTCCAGCAAAGAATGGTTACATGGGAATGAGAAGATACCATCTAATGAAAATCACTAAAGGATACAACCAATAAAGAATGAATTGCCCTATATTTAAATAATATATCTATGAGAAAGTATTTTTGGTGCTAAATGGCTAGCTAGGGAAGGTGTTAGTATGATTACTTGTCTGAAAGCAAAGTGTCAAACTGTAGACTATGCCAAGGGTTGAATAACATTTTTACTTAACTCATGCGAACAAGCAAATGGCTTTGTTGGTCTACAGGAAACTAATGACAACAGTTGAATGGAAAACTACTTGTTAATAGACTGGAAGACTTTTAAAATTCTTTAAATATATTTTAAAGAAATGGGAGTACATAGATAGTCTATCTTTATCCTAGGCATCCTTCAATCATTAGGTTTTTATTTCTGCCTGTTCACTGTAAAATAAAACTTACTTCTCTGACTGTTCTTAAATATTTTTGTTCAAGCTGATTGAGCAGTAGAATTAAACTCTTCTTAAACTGAAAGTAAGGGAAGCATGTGAGACTGTTTTCCAACTCTATTAACAATGCACCAAAACCACTGTAGTGCTCAGACCAAAAAACATGTCCTCCAAGACTGGAGCTCTGGAAATAGCTGAGCGAGGGAGACAGCATCAGCTCCTCAGCCATGCTATTGTCACAACACAAGATGAAGGCTGAAGGAGGGGACTGGGGATGAGCTGGGTCACACAGTACTCTAGCAATGTTAGTGACAGCTGCCACTGCTACCAGTATTCCTTCTGGGAGTGGGAAACAGGGGTTACCTGGCACAGCAGCCCCACTGCTACTTGCAATGCATAGTATCAAGAAAGGAACAAAAATCTGTGCAAGGTCCAACAATCAAATTTTGTCCATCCCAAATTGTCTGTGAAGAAAGTTTATGCAAGAGACTGGGTTGCAGTCCTTTCTGCAGCTTGTACTGCGGTGTGATACATGGCTTTGAGTGAAAGCCAGTATTTCTATCTTCTGTCTGCCACATAAATTCCTACTATGTTTCCAAGGAATTTTTGTTTATGAACAGAGAAACTTGTCAGTGCAGGACAGTCATACAGTATCATGCACAGACATCTGCATAGTTTCCAAAAGCTATGCAGATATATTGGCAGAATACTGTGTTTTAGCTATACAGACTGTCCCTCAGTCCCACTGGTGATGGTTGAAGGAACTCCATTTAATAGATTCACTGGAGGTTTATGGGCTATGCTGACTTCCTCAGGTAAAATAGAAACAAGATTTTTCAGTTCCTGGAGACAAATACAAACACAGAATTAATAACTAAAAACCTTTGGCTAAGGGCTCCCCATCCTACACAATACTATCCTTTCAGTGTCTTTACTAGTGATGAAAAAACTGTCTGCCCCTTTCTGCAGACAAATTTCCTTCAACAAAATGCCTCCAAAGCTATTCTTGCTCTAAACCTTGTCCTGCAGACTGCTTACGCATGTTACACTTTCAGCCCACTGCTAAAATATATTTATTATGTCAGGCTCTATCAAGTGAATGTCTTGAGATGTAACCATCCTTCCTCCACTTGCTCTGTCCTTTCCTCAGGAACACTTTCAGTAAGAGTGGTGGACTGTTTGTGTACCCCAGCCTCGTTCACCACTTCGTGGTTAGGACATGTCCATAAGGAAATGAAGTGACAAAATTCCTTTCTTCCAGTCCAAATCCTCTGGCCATAGAGTTATAGGAGGCACAACCAGCTAACCTTTCTAATGAGATCAGCTGCTGTTCTTTCTGCCAAAGACATTTCACATGGCAAGGGTTCTATGATTTAGGCCTCTCTGGTGATATAGGTGGGGGCTGTGAACTTCAGCCAGGCTTATGTGGTTCTGGACAAAAGATACCCCATTCAGTTGAGCCAATACTTTTGGGAAGTCATAGCAACCAAACTGCAGATACAATAGCTGGCAAAAGGAGCAAGTGCTAAGGTAGCAGCCTGCAGAAGTCTCTGAGCCCCAAGAGAGTAAACTGACTAAACAACAGCTTACATCTACCACTGATAAATTAATCTGCCCGAACAAATGATAACCTCTCCAAAACAAGGGCTGCAAAGAGACATGCACTCCCACTAGTGCAAGCATGCCCTTTTGTAGAGCAGACTGCTGCATTCTCCCTACCTGGTGTTAGCCCTGGGTTGTCTCCTGTGTGCTCTTGTTCTAATGCTCAGTGGTGGGAGTCTGAGGAAAACACGAACCCAGCCTAGAGTTTATTTGTGAGAGAACTAAGTTGGGTCTCTCCAAAGAGAGAGCACAGTGGGACTGGTATTTATGCAGTGTGATGATCAGGCAGCAGGGGATGAACTGAGCAGCTAAATTATCTGATAACATAGACAATCTCACTTTAGGATATTTTTTGTTGGTGTTATGGCAGGTCCATGAACGTTAGATTTCCTCAATGCTTACATATACAGGTGACATTTCAACGGAAAGCAGAATAGTCTTTTCTGGACTAAATTTTTTTGAGGTTATCCAAAAGTGATATTTTACCTACATACTTTCTAGCTTCTCTTTTCTGCTGGGAAGGGTCAAAGTACTCAAGATTACTTTGAGAGAAAAATTGTTTCAGACACTGATTTTTGGCTGATAAACAGAAGGACTACAACAATTTCATGGAGGAAAAATGCCCTTGATATCAAATTGATTTTAAGACTGATGTAATAAACCAACATTTTTTGAATTTGTCCAAGGCTTCATCCTATTCTGAGTTAAACACAATAGCTCTCATATCAGAATTGTTTTATTTGTAAGAAGAGTCTAACCCTAATTCCCTTATTAATTTACACTGAAGTTGGCCTTGTAGATTTCAGAAGCTGCAAAAGAGGCCTAGTGCAATTAATTTTTTTTGTAGGAATTATTACCACTAGACTATTTTTTTAATCTCTTCAGACTGGAAATGTTTTTTAAGCATAGCAGGAATTTGGCAAACTGTTGATTCTACACCTACACATTGCTTAGATGTAACTAGACTGCACATTTTAATTCTGATGCAAAACTACCTCAAGAAAAACACTTGAGATCTGTTCTATACAGTTAAGGGATTTCACCAGAGCTAATTTTGGGTGGAGACACCAAAAAGTTACAGTATGTTTTCATGTGAAACACTGGCAAGGTGTAGCTCTGGGGTTAAATATAACAGTCTAAGACTGGAATTGTGCAATTATCTGTTTTTCTTTGTTTATTGGTAAAAAATTTGTTTCCACTGTCTGATTTTTCAAATGAAATATGGAATGACTAAGTCAAATCTTCGTGTTTTAATCTGCCTATAAAATCACTCATATGATTGTGTAATGAAAATTTTATTTAAATCCTTATACTGGAGTGGTTTTTTGTATCAGGGGTGTTAGTTCTTGTAATTCCAGATGGAGAAAAAAAAAGATCCCTGAGTACAATGGATGGTTCTAAGGCTTTAATTCAAAATGGACCCAACAGGAAAGTTTGTAACTTTTATGTACAATACAAGGACTAGAAATACAAAAGCTTGTTTTTTTTCTGCATTCTTCATCTTCTCTCTCACATTACCATGCTATTTTTGCAATAGATACTGTAACTATAGCAACATTCTTTAATGGATAAATAGCACATTAGCAACTGGGCTGATACGGTTTTTGCAAAAACAAGCTCAAGTAGAACAGTTTGTCATTTTACCTTCTCCTTATATAAATATATATTCATATGTTATAGTGGCAGAATTCTGGACTCAGTCATTTTATGTCATTTTATGGCCATAATAAGTAGATTTTTTTTCAGGGTTTACAGCTTTATTTCTGTAACATTAATAAAGAGTGCATGCTGTGTCGTGGGAGAGGAAAAAATTGCTTTATTTATTGAGTCTTCATTTACAGAATGTTTTTGTCCTATATTTTGTCCTATTTGAAAGTCACTTTTTTACAAGCTTAAATAAATATGAACCAGTTTTACATGCACATTTTTATTAGCTACTTAAATATCACAGATAACAAGTGTTAAAATATTTACTTTCTGCAGATTATGCAAACTAAGTGGCTGGGTTTGTTGCCATTGAAAATAATGGGAGTTTTGCCACAGACACCAGTGGGAACAAGATCTGGCCTTCAGGAAGTCAAAAATGTAATCAAAGTAAATACACATTCTTCTTTTTCAAATAAAACTGTGATTAAGCTATGGTTGTTTCTGTGCTGATAGGAGTCTTCAAAGTAAGTCAAAGCAGCAATTTTTCAAGGGATTGCTGATACTATAATCATTTGAGGTGCAAATATGCAGCAAGTTTTAAATGCTGAATAGATTGATACTGCCACAGAAGGGATAAATAAACAGGCATGAACAGCAGTCTCAGATCAACTTGCTTCAGACTCTGAAAGAAGGAAGAGAATATGAATTTTCAGGAAACTATGGTCTGTCATAGTATTATATTGTTATTTTCTTGGGGAGGCACCCAAGTTGCTAGGGGTTTACTCTTTGTCACATTACCCATAATTAGCTTTCTGAAGTTTTCTTAGTGGGCAATGGTGCCTCTGGAAATCAGTGGTATGGTGGTACATAAAATAATGGATAAATCCATCCCTAATGGCCTGAGCTGGACAGTAAAATGCATAAATAATATTTTGCCAAAATTTTAAAAATACAATTTTATTTGCACTTAACTTCATCATCAGTGAAAATGGCATGTCAGATACTGAATCTAACACATCCTTTGCCATTTTCCAGTGGAGGTATTTCCAGACATTACATGGAAAAACATGCCTGTGGACTTTTAGCAGTTATAAATATCAAAAGCTTTGTTTTCATTTAAGGGGGTGTGATTTGGTTACAATGGAAACCTCTTTTTAATATATAGTATCCCGCAGTTGTCAAGGTGCTTATGAGCATCAAGTCGTCATGGAAGATGAATGAACCTTCCCTGAAAGTGCCCATGTTTAATCAGGTTGGCTATGACAAATTGTTTCTCAGATTCTTTTGCTGACATGTTACAACATATATCAGTTACAACATGAGTAAATATGAGCTGATTTTTGTAACTTTAGGCTGAGCCACAAAACCTCTAATTAGGAAATGCAGTGCTAACTGCTTCTAACTCATTCCAGGAGGGAAGGAGCAGGGAGTGGCTAGGTGAGGAACACAGACCAGGCAAGAAGTGAGAAATGGCATGGAGTTGAGCTGAGTCAGTATATTCCACAGCAAATTAAAACAGATATTCTCCCTTTTCTCTTAGGGAGGTTCTGAGTCACAAAGAACCTACTCACCTATTTCATCTATTGTGTATCATATTGCTTGGAGGAGGTTGAAAAGAAAAGAGGAAGACGAGAGGTAATTTGGAATAGAGGAACCATATCAAAATATTTCCTCCACAAGCTTAATATCTAACCCATCTCTTTGTGCTACTCTAATTTTCTTAGTTTCTTACAAGATGTGAAGAAAATGTCTCTACCCCAGACAAAACCAGCACAAGATGGAGACAGTGAAGACTTCAACACCACTCCAACACCACGGAACAACAGAGGGGCTAAGACCTTCCCCCTTCTTTGTGCTTACATTCATAAAATTAAAAAGAACTCTAAGGAAGTATCCAGTCACTATTCCCAATCCCAGCTCCAGGAAAGCATCCAGTTATCATTCCCAGACCCTTGGTAGGAAAAATAATATGTGTAGGTGTAGTGGAGTAATGGAGCCTTTCCTAGGCTCCTGCCCAGCTTCCAGGCCTTCTGGGGTCTTTTCCACAGAGGTGTTCCTTGAGTAGTCTTTTCCCCAGCCTTTATCTTTTCTATAGGCTCTTCCTTCCCAGGTGCACAACCTCTCCTTGCTGAATTGCCCGAGATTCCTGTGGTCCACCCCTCCAGTCTGTCTGAGTCCCCCTACCCATTATTGTCAGTCCTACCATTGGTCCCCTCTCTTTCATGCCATCTGCAGACTCAACAAGGGCACACTTTGGCACTTTCTTCAGGTCATTCATGATGATGTCAAGCAGCACAGGTCCAAGGATAGACCCCTGCAGTACCCATCTTGTTGCATCCTCCAGGCAGATCATGGCCCGTTGGTTGTGACCCTCTGAGCCAGGCCTGTACTTGCGTGGGTTTTCCTGACAGCAGTCGTGTCAGTGATGGCTCAGACAAGCTGCAGAGGCACCCTGCAAGATTGAACATCAGGATGGATGTTGCATGAACATAATATATTTTTCCCTGCTCAAAAGTATTCTCATGAGAAAGCAGAATTTGCAGCAAAGTTCTGTAAACAATTCTCTCCTGTATCTCTGTCTTCCACAAGATGGGGATTGTTTTTCCTTCCTAACCAATGAGTGAAGTTTTGGTGTCTCCCTAGTATGGGAAGGATTGGGGGGAGGTTGGTGCTGCAAGAGCTGGACGGAGCAGGGAAAGAAGAAGCAGCATGTTCTTCACCTGGGAGAATAGCCCAGGCCCAGGAAGAATGGAGTAAACTCTAATAAATCTTTAAGCCTTCTGATATTGAAATCTATGAGTCCTGTTTTCACTGCTTGCATCACAACCATAACTGGTGACCCCGAGACCAGAGATGAATCCAGGGATGGAAGAGGAAACCCCCAGGTCAATGAGCCAGTCAGTTCTGTCAGCTTAATCCTCTGAACCTGCCCTTACACAGCACAACTCTGTGTTACACTGACCCAGACGTTTGGCTTCTGAGCATCAGTTGGCTGATTTTTCAAAAAGACATTCCATCTTGCCTCACTGCTGAAGGTGATGAAGGCCAACCCTTAGCTGGGGTAAATATCGAGAAAATCATATCAGTTGGAGTAACTCACTCCACATAGGTCAAAGAGCCCAAATGAAGCAGGAGATGCAATCTGAAACATCATGAAAAGCCAAATCAGAGAGTTTCCAAGTATCATTTGATATTCAGGGATGCCAACAGTGTTTTAAGATATCAACCACAAGAAAGGGAAAGCCTTTATATGTAAATGTGTACATGCTGCTATATATGCATGTATAGATGCATATAAATTTGTCTGGATATATTTATCATATACATTATTTAGTAGGATTATTTTTTTAGGTTTATTTGGTTTGCCAAGGATTTTGATACTCTTCTTTCTGCAAAGCTTTTATTATGATTGCATATGTAGGGTAATAATGGTTAGTGAGGCTTAAAGATTATAGAAGATGAAAGATTTTAAAGACTAAGAAAGCATCATAATGGTGTTTTAAACTACTGTTATCACAGGAAATTTAAGCTGATCTCTTTGTTTTCATTAACCAAAAGCAAAAAAACAGTGCCGTATAAAATGTGAAATAAAATAATAAAGGAGAGAACATTGTTGGGAAATCTGCATGACAGAAAAATCATGAATAGCAGAGTGTGAGGGGGTGGGGAGAAACGGGAAAATTATGATTGTTTCCCAGACTAGTATACCACTAAAATAATACAAATTAGAACTAAGGAGCATCTTCTCATGAGCATGATTTTTTCATGATGATAAAATTGTCTTTCCCTTGTTGAAAAAGTGATGTGCTTTTTGAAGAAACGTGATACTAGGGTGGTTACTAGCCATTCCCAGTCCCCTTCAGTATGCAGGTATATACACTGATTATTCCTGGTGGTTTTAGTGGCAGTGATGTGCATAAAGCCCCATACATCACCCTGCTAGGCTATCCTGAAACATTTGTATTTATTACTCACCCACAAGAATATTGAGTGGGTTTACCTATCCTGCTCTTGCAGTGTTGTCCTCATTTATAGGGATTTTTAAATCTGGTAAAATGAATCCTTTAGTTCAAAGAACCACATATGCAATGTTGGTCTTCATAACCTGTTTGGAGAACAGTCACAAAAGGCATGAAATAAGAGAAGGGCACTCAGGTACAGTCAGCCAAGGAACCTTGCATGCACTCAGTGAATTTATTCACACATTGATTTATCAAAATTATGAATATTCTCAAAAAAAATATTAAATTTTATAAAACAGCTTGAGGAAAAAGACTGATTTGCTGCTGATATTTTTAATCGTTCACTTTGGTGTCTTGAAATATTGCCTTGTGTGGTCCTTATTCTTTCTTTTTTCCTTTTCTCCTTTATTTGTGTTTTTATTCTCTCATTTTCCCTATTTTCTGTCTTCCTCCCTTCCTCCATCTCTTCCTTCAGGACTGCCAAGCAAAGCCAATATACATCATGTTAATTGCCACGCAGGCACTGCAGTTTCCCTGGTTTTGCTCCCCATCCCTGCCATGGCTTGGTACTCCCAGCAGCCTGGTGCTACATGAATAGCTTGGCCTATGGGGACCTTTCTGTCTGGGACAGTACCATTCTGCCCAGACAGGGAGAGACAAGGCTTTTTTGTTCTTTAGAAAAAAAAAAAAAAAGAAAAGAAAAAGACAGACCTTGCTGCAGCCCTTCACTTAAGATTCCTCCTCTGGAATTCTAATTCCAGCTGCATGCTCCAGAGGGGCTCATGACAGTTATTATTCCAGGCATAAATCATCATTCAGTAGCTTTGTATTCACACACCAGTTCTTCAGGGATTTAGTTTTGTTTTGGTTTTTTTTTTACTTCCGTATTTTGTACTGTACTATTTGTTTGCAAATCATAAACTAACACAGCAATTGTGAGGGCATATCAGAATTAGTAAACACTTTGTTTTAAAATAATTGCTGATTTGAGAAGTACCTTTGAGATATTATGTGTAGCACATCTGTCAGTAGTAGCAATTATTTATGTATTGAATGAATGAGCTTGTTTTTTATCTATATGGAAAGGCATTTTACTTATCCATGCTTCTCTTTCTCTAGGAACAATCCCATTGGCAGTTTTACAGCTATATTGTGACCAGCTTTGTGAGAACATGTTCATTTTAGAAGAAGCTTGTTTCTTAAAAATAATTGTCAAAATGGGTCCCCTAACTTCTGAAAGGCAAAACCCAAAGTTGGCCTGGAACTCATTGCTTTGCCCAATAAGAGGTTATCCAACAGCATGTCTGAAACTCTAAGCTTTCTTGCAGGGCTGGATCTAGAATGTCTCAGATCAGAATATTCATAGCTATTTTTTCTTAGGCACCTACACTTCCTTTCATCTATAAAGGATGGACACCATGAGCTTCATCATGTGGAGGTTTTGCTTAAACAGAATGTTAAATCTGCAATTTTTTATTACTAAAGCCTATTTTATTGAATTAAAATGTGTCATCTCCATAATTAACATACATATATCCTTGATGTACCGCACAGTTTTCATTTACCTATAATCCAACATCCATAAAACTAAAAATAAAAGCCTGTGGTAAGCACAGTAATGCCAACTTCATTTCACAGATTAAAATGCAAAGGGCAGATAATTCTTGTGTTGTTCTTTAATAAAATGAAGACTATCACTGGACAGTCACTGCTATTTATGTGTATATTTTGTAATAGAAGTAATAGGGCTTTTTTCTCAATAGCAATGCAACATTCCACACATCTGATAGAATAATGTGCCTGATAAACCTAGTTAGCTCACTGTAAAGTGAGAACAACTGCAGGGAGGCAAATATATTTCTCATCCTCACAGGGGCAGTATTTTAAATCTTACTGAGGTAGGCATTCCTGGAGAAGGCAGCAGATGTATTCTACCCCTTCCCCCTATTCTCCTAGTTACCATTGCCCGCTTTGGGGTCTGCAGTCTGTGGGCAGGGGAGCAGGGGAACTGTCTCACAGATCATGCCCAGTGTCCCTCCTCTTCAGGACTGCATCTAGCTCTGTGCAGTAGTCCCTTTAGTTGCAGACACTCTATGCTTCCCTACTGACTGGCCAAGACCTTTTATTAGAGCAAAAACTACGCATGCAAGCTGACAGGCTTCCAAAATATCAACTCTGTTTACCTGATGGGCCAGCCAAAACTGGAGGTCAGTGGAGGTAAAGTATATAAAAAACTTGGAGAGTTTTGGCCTTGAGTGATGCACCAGAGGTCATAGAGGTGGTCTGTGGCAGGACAAATATGGGCACGTGTGTCTCCACAGTTTGGGGCTCCCTAATTACCAGGGCATCCTGCTCCCTATAGGGATAGTAAGTTTAGTTTACCCAAAAGTCTGATGGCTGTTTGCACCAAAGAGAATTGTCTGCAGTGGTGCCTCATTACAGTCTGTCCTTTATTCACTCCTTCTCACTGCAGATGCCATTATACCTTGGACTGGTTTTTGCAACCTGTGAACAGGAAAATATGAGCCTTGGGAGCCTGACATGGGAAGAGGGGGTCTGTGCCCGAGGGATCCTCTGGCTAGTCTACGGTTGCTCACCCGGCTTATGCACTGCTTTGTCTATGCATCAGAAGAAAAACTTCACAGAGTGAAGAAACCTGCAGCCTAGTTTTATTTCTAGTGTAACAATACGTGTGCAACGCTTAAATACTGCCTGAGAAAAAGCAGCATTAGGAATACAACCACTGATCTGAGTGTTCAGCATCTGACATCTGCTGCTGACACCACAAGAATTCACTGGTTGATAATATTAGTTTACATGGCTATTTAATTTTTCATTTGACAGAAAATTATAATGACCTTTACAGGTAGTAGCTACCCCGTTGTAGGAGGACACTTATGTTTCCAGGTGCCTATTACAGTTCCTTAAAGATTCTTAGGAGCTATTGAGTTAACAACAGCTTTCCAGATTCCAAAGTGAGATATTGAATTATAACAATACCTGAGAATTGCAGACATCATTATTTTAGATGTTTTTCAATATAGACAAATTCCAGGGGAAAAAAAACCCAAACAAACAAGTGTGTTCTTCTAACACTTCAATCCATTCCACATGCTCTGCCTAGATCATTATTTGCACTTCAAAGATGGACATGGGCCCAAACTTGTGATGCAGTGTAGTGTGTTGTTACTGGCTGGATTCCAGACACCCACACCAAAGCCACTCTCTCAGTCCCCTTTGCAGCTGCACAGGGGAGAGAAAATAAAAGTGTTCACAAGTTGAGATAAGGACCAGGAGAAATCACTCACCAAATACCGTCACAGGCTAAACAGGCTAGAATTAGAGACACTAATTGAATTTATTACAACCAAGATCAGAGCAGGATAATGACAAGTCAAATAAAACATTCAAAGCACCTCCCATCCCTCCTCCACTCCCTTCTTGCCAGCTCTATCTCCTCCCCCAATGGCACAAGGAGACTGGGAATGGGGGTTATGGTCAGTTCATCACCTGTGGCTTCTCCCACTGCTCAGGGCCAGGAGTCCTTCCCCTGCTCCACCGTGGGGTCCTTCCCATGGGAGACAGTTCTCTCTGAACTTCTCTAATGTGAGTCCATCCCATGAGCAACACCTCTCTGCAAACTTCTCCAGCATGAGTCCATTCCACGAGCAACAGTCCTGCCCAGACTGCTGCAGTGTGAGTCACTCTTCCATGGGATGCAGGCCTCCAAGGACAGGCTGCTCCAGCAAGGGCTTCTCTCTCCTTGGGCCTCTGATGGGTTCACAGCCTCCTCTCAGGCATCTACCTGCTTTGGTGTGAGTCTCCTCCATGGGCTGCAGGTGGATCTCTGCATCCCCCGGGACCTCCATGGGCTGCAGGCACACCTGCCTTACCATGGTCTCTCCACAAACAGTGAGGAAATCCCAGCTCCAGCACCTGGACCATATCCACCCCCTTCTTCTCCATTGACCTTGGTGTCTGCAGAGTTGTTCCTCTTGGCCCACTTTTCTCAGGCCACAATTGCATCTGTGCAATAATTTGTTATTTCCCATCTTCTTAAGTCTGTTATCACAGAGGTGCTACTACCTTTTCCAACTGGCCCAGCCTCAGCCAGCAGCACGTCTGTCTTTGGTGCTGCCTGGGATTGGCTCTGCTGGACATAGAAAAAGCTTCTGGCAGCATGTCACAGATGCCACCCCTGCAGCTCCCACCCTGCTACCGAAGATGGCCATGCAAACCCAGTACACACTGATGGTCTTTGGTGGCAAATCCAACCAGGTCTTGAGGCAGTGTTCAGGTCATCCCAGCTCAGGAATCTCAGCACCTACTTACCTTTAAGTATGAACCTACCTGGCACATGGGCCAGAAGGAACTTCTTTTCTAGTATTCCTCCATGCTCCTCCTGCCTTTGGGAGCTGTCATAATTTCAGAGTGTTACCAAATGCAGGTCTCTGGCAGTGCATCTAGAAGCACACTGAACTCATAGCAGTTTTCTAGCCCTGCAGACTATTAGTTATAATTGTAACATGGTAACTGTCTCTGATATTTCTGTGTTTCTATTACATGGAGAGAAAAAACATGAGAAAAAAAGAAGTGATTGTTGCCGTGCTTGACTTCCTCTCCCATCAACTGCTGGCTCCATCACACTCACTGTGGTCTGCAACAGATGGCATCAGACACTGGTGCCAGCTGTGAGGTGAAGTCCTCACCCACTCTGTGCCACTCTTATTCCCAGTAAACAGAGTGGCTAATTTTTTTCCATATCTATACTCAAAGAGAGTGATGCAGTGTGCAGAGAGTGAAACTTAGGACAGACAGGCAGCATTGAGTTCAGCAGCTCCCTATGGGAAAAGAGTTAAAAAATAAAGCTTAGAAAAGATAGCATGTTCACTACTACATACCCAATGATATCTCAAAAATATAAAGTTGATAATAACATCAGGGAAAAAAAAAAAGGTGTGCTGGTGGGTACACTTCTATCCCCAAGTAAAACTAGACTTGGAGTGATTTTTTCAGCTTGAGTTTCATGAAGAGAGTCAGTGGCAGGGTGCTGAACATGATCCCCATAGACATAAATAAAAACAGCTGAAGCAGCTGAGCTAGGAAGAGCTCTTGGCTGATTTGGTGAAAGGATCACAAAATGCTTGAGGGTAGAAAGGACCTCTGGAAGTCATCTGATACAACCCCCTGCTCAAACAGGGCCCCCTAGAGCCCAGTATCATGTCCAAATAGATTTTGATTATCTCCAAGGATGGATACTCCACAACCTCTTAGAGCAGCCTGGGTGCTTGGTCACCCTTGCAGTGAAAAATAGTTTCCTACAACAGTTGTGCAAGTTCCTATGTGAACATCATCCACCTGAGTTTGAAGTACTCTACACACACCGTAGTGGTGTACAAACACTACACCCAGGCCCCTCCCATTTCCTTACTTCCCTATTTCCTTATTATTTCCTTATTTCCTTATTTCCTTATTTCCTTATTTCCTTATTTCCTTATTTCCTTATTTCCTTATTTCCTCATTCTGTTTCCACAACAAACTCAGGCATCTTCACTTTAATTTGGAAGATACCTACAATGAATTCTATCTTGCTGCTTTCCTTTTATGCATCTGGAAAAACCTCTAGAAAACCCCCTTCCTCCCTTTCTTTATCCAATAGGAGATCTTCCACCAAGTCTGCAAATCATACAGTCTTCTTTTTTTTGGGTCATTTCCTGCCCTATCCTCCTGCTGCTGGAGAAAATAGCACTTTCAAAAAAGTTCATTTAAATGAAGATCCCACAGATCTCTGAGAGCAATTGAAAGGGAATCACAGTCTTTGAGGAAACGTCCTGGATCCTGGTTTCTCCTCTTTTTCTTTTCCTTCTACTGGCTCAGGATAAATGTACCTGTTGTATGAACATATGATGAATTTCCCTGCAGAAAAATATTCTCATGGGAAAGTCAAAATTCCAGACCACAAAGTTCTGTAAACAATGTCTGTCCTGTGTCTCTGTCTCAGGAGATGTGGATTTGTTTCTCTTTCTTAGCCAATGTGTGAAGTTTTGTTATCTCTCTGATATGGTAAGCATTTCAGAGATTCTTCGGTACGGAGCGAGGAGAAGTACAGCTCTCTCTGTACCTGGGCAGAAATAGCCCAAGCTTTGAACAGTGAAGTAAATTTTAATAAATCATATTAAGCCTTCTAATATTGAGTCAGTGGGTCCTGTTTCACTGCTCTCGTCGCGACCATAAATGGTGACCCCGAGACCACATGTACCAATAAAGATGATGGTAACACTAAGAACAGTACAAACAAGAATAACCTTCCTTTTCTTTATGAAATGAACCGTATTCTTTTATTATTTTTTCTATTTTTTTTGTCAAATTGCTGTCTTTAATACTTTCTCTGGTCAGGTATACTATTTCTTATGCTGTTCACAGTTACAGTAACATTCTGCTGGAACAAGCACAAAGTTGGATTTCAAAAGTAGACAAAAAAGTATGATTAATTTCACAGCCAGCTTTAGGAAGTTTTCTCAGGCTGCTAAACCTGAATCAAACTTTTCCAATGAAACCTGTTAGAAATTCTAAAAAAGGAAAATTCAGCATGTTGTACAAATTGAATAGCTGTCTTAGCTCTAATAACTGCAAGTTTCTTTCAGGATTGAAATGTATCATCTTTCTTTTAAAAGGAAAAATAAATAACCATGTCCTATAAGTAAGATGTGTGGTCAAAGCAATTCTGGGTCAACTCTTTTGAAATCAGTCTAATTTCAATTTTGCTTTAAATGATTAGTTTAAAAAATCAGTTTACAGCATCTACAAATCAATATTTTAAAAGTCTGTTTGTAAACTAGCCTGGAGCCATGAATTCTCACACCAAACTGCAGTCCAGAACTGATGATTGTTTTGCATTCAAAAGTCCTATCTACTGGAGCAGAGGTACTCATGCCTATAAGCTTTGCTGTCTACTACATCACTTTGTCATAATGTCTAGTGAAAATAATGAAATAGCACAAGGTAACTGATTAGTTCTACTGCATTCTGCAAAGTGTTCCTTGATGGCCAGCTTCAGTGCAAGGGATGCAGAGGTCTCTTCCCCACAGTAATGAGCTCACCTAACCACTCTGCATGGCAATTTGAAGACTCTTAAGTGTTGAATTCTGGCAACTGTTCACTGACATTTCCTACTCCACTGGAATCATGTAGTGTCACAACAGTGTTTTCTTTCAACAAATAAAAGTGCTTGTTACATACCTGCTTCCAGCTGAAGTTATCCACTATTTAAAAATTAATTATAGGAAGGTATAAAAGAGCTCAAGCAGTGTTCCAACCACATGTTCTTAAAGGAGAATCCACTTTTGTATTTATTGCTGCAAAATAAACTCCCAAACCTAGACATTTCAACTGCAAGTGTCAAAATACATGCAATAAATAATGGGGAAAAGAGCGAATTGCAACAAAACCCAGAACAACACCCCTAGTACCCAGTAATTCCATAAAGGTGTTGCTAAACACATTTAATACTGTAACCCTCTTGCTAGAAATTAGACCCCAATCACTAATAGCAGTATAATTATTTTATTTTGATAAACATGTTACTGAGTTGGTACAATATGAGAAATTGACATTCTTGATTTATAGTTGAGACATGGAGAGAGCTTTCAAACACCAGTTTTTCCTGTGGACAGCAAAAAGTTAAAGCCAAAGAAGACATGGACATAATGGATTGCTTTAAGACAAGGACAGCTTTCTCTTTTTATTAAAAAAGAGACATCTCTTTTCCCTTACCCCAAGGAAATTTGCATATTAAAAATCTGCAGAAATTAGGTTTATATTTATTCTTTATGGCTATGAGGTAGATGAGAGGGCAGTTATTGTTCAGCATTGACATGAGACTCAAAACTGCAGACTGCAGACCTTTACAATAGAATTAAACTTTTGTGTTGCATAATGAGATTCATTATAATTGACATGCATAATTCCAATCATGTTCTGTGTTGATTCAGCCTTTTGTTGTCAAGACAGCCTGTTATTACATACTGAACTAACCTTAGTCATATACAATGATTAAAATAAAACATCTTCAAAGGTTGTTGGTTTGGTGGTTTTTTTTTTTTTTAGATGAATGCAAGGTACCCCTTCTCTTCTCATGCCCACCTCCCCTGCAGCATTTCAGCAAAGCCAGAAAATCCAGCGTCTGCCACAGAGCAGTCTTTTCTCAGTGTGAAAAATGCTTGTCAAAAGGTGATCCCCCGAGAGTTTGATGAATGTTATCCCTACATTATAGTGCAAGGAAAACCACTATAATAAATATATAAGTTAATAAAGGAAGATGTGGGTCTGTAGTATTCCCAGAGTGGAGAAGCATGGCAATTATTAAAGACTATCAAGGCTTTTAATGTTCATTAAGTGTCAATCAAGGTCACTTAGGGGTACTAATTCACTAAAACAGGCAAAATCAGAAGGCTTGACCTTTTCAGCTGCTCTGCCTTTTTTTTATTTTTCTTCTGAGAAGAAATGAGGAAAAGCTGACTACACAATAACATGGATTTTTGCTCCTGATTTATTCAAAACATTATTGGTGGTTTTCTTTCACAGGTTCTCACCAGTAGAATTGAGAACCATTCATACTAGACTAACAAAGGCAACTGAGATGCCTGAACAGGCAATTCTCAGAACTGAGGTTGGAAGGCACTTCTGGAGCTCACCTTTCTAACCCAGTGCTCAAGCAGGGCCACCAAGACCCCATTGCTGAGGACCATGTCCAGATGGCTTTTGGATATTTCTAAGGACAGGGACTTCACAATCTCCCTGGGCAACCTGTGCCGGTACTTGGTCATCCTCACAGTGAAAAAGGTTTCCAAATGTTCAGCAGGAGCCTCCTGAGTTTTAGGGGGAACCCATTGCTTCTAGTCCTGTCCCATATTTCAGTATCTACAAAGACACTCACAAAACTCTCATTTACATTTGTAAACCAATGGAGGGAGCGTTCATCTGGACAAAGACATCTGTGATGGAGACACCAATGTCTGAGTTAGTCAACAACCTTCACACCTAATAGAGAAAAAAAGGTATTTCTAAGGACCCCTTATTCTCATTTTTAAAAAGTATATCTTAAATAAGTCAAATGAATCACATCTGCAAAGTATCCATTTACTCCATTGACTTTCAGGGAAGTCTAAGTTGACTTCTTATATATGAAGACATCTGTGTGGGGGCATGCTCTGGTGCACTTTCTAGACTACATGTACACTTACAAGGTCATGGGGACATGTGAACAACTAAGGCTGTCCAAATATTGCCACAAGGAGCCTATTTTTTTCTACTATTTGGCAGGATATAGAAATTAGATGTTCCCTCATTTGTCTCATTTCCCACATATGCAGACTGCTCTGGTCACAGCAGAACACACACCTTGGGACAACAGTCTGTCCCAAAGCATGAATGTTCCCATAATTGTCACTGTGCCTGTCACTTAGGAGACACTAATGAAGGGAAATCAGGCTAGAAGCAGAAGGTCATATGCCAGTACTTGCTTTTCCCACAAAACTGTTGAAATAATTTCCTTTCACTTGGCAACAATTGAAAATTAGCTTGAAGGGAAAAGTCAGTGTCACACAAAGTTCAATCAACAGCTCTGGCAACACTGGAGAGACACACCGGAGAGATTTCAGCAAGGTCCATATTGACTGTTCCTACGAAATTAAAATGCAGCTGCCAGTAAGGCAGCCTGTTTGATTGCCAATTAAGCACATTAATCACCCACTACCTCCCCTTGCACTGGGTATTCTGTCAAGAAATAGCACCCACATCTGATGGAATGGCTGGCAGGAGGCAGATCAGGAGTAGGGCTTTCAGCTCTAAACCAAGGTGAGGAATCAGGCCTGGAGAGGAGGAGAAGGTTAAAGCTAATGCAGGCAGGAGGGGGCTGGCACCCACTAGAGGCAAGTCTTCATAAACCTCTAGCAAAAGGCAGAGGAATGTACTTGCTACTGGCCAATTCAATTTAATGGAGACAACCAGCCCTCTGCACAGCCCTGGAGCTACTGAAGTTACTTCTCAATAGCTGCTAAAAAAGCAACCCCATAGCTATTTGTAAGAGCTGGGGACTTACTTTGAAGGGCTAATTTAAATGAAAAGTCCTAGCTCAGAAGAATGTCATTGTCCCTCACATGTTAATTGTTCTGACTGAATAATCTGAATGTGCACTTTAGCCAGTGAGTTTGGGGGGAAATTAAAGACTGAGGCTCAAATAAATTAATCCTGAAGGCAGGGTGATGGTTGAGACTATAAAGAAATATTTCTTCATCATGGCTCACTACCAACTTACTCTTTGCCTTTTTATTTTACTCCTATTTTTCTGAAAAGGGGTCACTTGGGGTATACTGTGGCTTTCTGCAGTGGCTTTGCTCTGGCTTTAGAATCTCACCTTTCATAAGAGAAGATGCTTGATGAGCTCTGGGATTGGCAAGTCCCGGCATCCTCTGCATGGGATCCTCACTTTTGATTAAAACCTTTTATTGGCACTTTTTTCAGAGCTGAGACATTTATAACTCTTCTTCCAGTTATGGATTTCGAAGCCTATGAAATTACATTGCAGCTTTCCTTTAGTCAAGAAGCCAAATGAAATGGAACAGAACCAGCAGACAGGATTTATAGGACTTAGATCCTTCTAGAGCAGAAGAAAGTAGGCAGTGTTTGCAATGTCATTGACAGTAGGCAATGGTATCCCCCATCTGGGCTGAGATTTAGTACAAATTTGGGCAGACTTAGCGCTGAAGAGCCCACTAGAGTCAGTGAAGATCCTGAGCTTGATCTAGCTGCTCTTTGTAATTCATAAAGTATTTGAACCATTCTTGTGGTAAGAAAAGGGCTCACTGGTCTTATGAAGTGGCAGCTGAAGGCTAGGAGAGATGCATTAAGGCATCTCATGTGGCACAGCATATCTATATTTAGGCAGGTGACTACCACTTCAGATTGTCATTGACTGGTCTGAGAGAATGACTGGTGGAAAAACACAACATATGTTGTAAGATCCTAAAGGAAAGTGTATACTATTAAGTTAAACTCAGATTTAGGGTATGTCTCTTCAAATTGTTGTTTTGCTGTTGTTGTTTTTTAATGAGACTTGTATAAAAACATTTCTCTTCAAGATCTTAATCTCCATGCCTAATCTGATAAAACCAGCCAGTGGACACTAAAATTAATATAGTGTGAAGAGGGTAAATACCACTAAATACTCAGTATTGCAGTAGCTCCTAACAGGAAACACATTGATTTTTATCACCTGGTTTACAATCATTCCCCAAAATCCAAGATGTCCTACCCCTTTCTGCCTCTGTAAGACTATTCAAAAAGTCAGGAAACCTGCGTGGCCACGTCTATCTGAAAAATGCCACAGATAAAAATTGCTTCCTCAAGAACATGGGTACTGCTGTTGCAAAGATATTTGGAAGCCTGGAAGAAAACAAATAGCAAAACAAAAATAAAAACAACTGCAAGGCTTTGGTCAGCACCAAAAAAAGAGAAAAAAAAATGTTTTCGTGAGGTTGACAATACACTGTCAATAAAACTCCCATCCAATGATTGTATACCACAGAAAACCCAGTAATCTGTGGAACATTAGGACTGATGAACGCATGTTTGCAACAAGCAAATAAGGTGCTCATCTTCTGGTTTTGTCTGTGTAACAAAGGTAGTTCAGATAGGCACTTTGCTTTCCAAAGCAGCACCACACACTTTTGAATCAGACTATATAGAACTTCATGGCTATCATTTAGGACATATAAAAATTTTTCCCCTTAAGCTTTGTTGTGTATACTTATATTTGTGAAAAGGAGCACACAGTTTTTTATTGTCACTTGCTTTAAAAAATTGTAAACTTTCTTCCTCCAAAAATACAAATCATCTAGAGGATGGCATGTGTAAGAAACATTAAAGAGGTTAAATTACTGAGTTAAGTTGATCTTCAGTAAACTAGTCATACCTCAAGACACTCATATTTGTAACCTGAAATGCTACATACAGAAAATTCAAACACCTCTGAAGATTTATATAAAAAGAAATATATAAAAAGATAGTTTCATTAAGAACAAGCCTATCAGAAAATTCATTATCAATATTTAAGACTGGTAAGACTAGTGAAATACTTAGGGGGAAAAGGAGAACAGGCAGGAAAAAAGAAGAAATTCTGCACATTTTTTGTTATAACTAGCTGAGGTACTCTGACATCCTAAGGTGAATGTTACATCGTACCTATTTATAAAACTATTATACTTGCCAAATAATATTATTTAGGGTCTGTATTAGCAAACAGCTGCAAGTAATAACATGTATATTTTTATTAGATTAACAAGTCAAGGTTTTAGACACCTTTGTTCATCCATTATTTCTGTTTCAACTCTGACTAAAACAATTTTAAACCTCCATGTTAACCTTTTCATCTCAAATCCACACCTGTGTTTATATTTTTTGCTTTAATACAGATCTTGAAATTCAGTTTGCTTCCTCCTCGTAATTAAATCTACTCAAATGTTAGAGAAGAGTTTCAGCTAATGTGAAAACCCACTATCAGATTAATAGTAGAAAAGTGTGAACAAATGCCTTGACTGATGAAAGTTATCTTCTACTGACTAAGATATATATCTGCGTGCATATATGTTCTCTACTGATAACATTTTCTCCTTTAATTCCTGTGCTGTCCTATATATCAATGGCCGTTCTTCATCAACAGTTTAAGTTAGGCTCATTAGCTGAATTATACATATAATCATGCATATACAACAGATCTTTTCAAACCATTCTCATTTCCAGTATACTAGTGAAATCTTATGCTGTGGAATCCCCTGTTCTGGTAGTATAAATGCTGTGAGTATAGGGAAAATGCCCTCACACAGAGAACTATTGAAAAAAATATTGTGGGTTTGTGTATTTACTTTCTATTGGGTTTTGAGTAAATATCAGACCTTTCCACACGGACAGATTACATCAGTGAATGAGTCCTACACCAGATGTTTGTTTGAGTAGTCCTTTACACTGGCTTGGCAGTGCAGTGACATCTTCTAGTGGAAGTACATGTACATTCCCCTTAAGTGAATTCACCTCTGTATTCTTAGAGGAGCCAATTCAGAGTCTTGTTTTCAGTGAACACCTCAGTTCTGCGAGGTTATGGATACCCTTAAAAGGTGCTAATGGAAACTGAGACTGTAGAGTACCTTGCAGGTTTTGCCTTCATTTAAAGATATACTATTTATAAAAATGTAGTTTAGAAACCCAGCAAAGTTTCTGACTGACAAATAGCTTTCTATAAGAGGTAGTATGCATGACTTAGAATCTTCAAACCAAAAATGTCTGTCTATGAACACATGAAACCATATATACACAAAAATGTACTACACATCCCTCCCCTGTTGAAGACACAAATGGACTTTAAGGCCTTAGGATTGTCCTTTCCCTAATGACTCTCTAAAATATGAGCAGCATTCATTGCTGCTTGATGATAGTAGTGATCTTTTAATAGTTTCCATGGAAAGAATTCTGAGATCATAAACAGTGACAAAGTGAGTTTGTTAGTTACCAAACATACACTTTCCAAAGGTACATGGCATTTAATTCTAATCTATTTTTAGAAATCATAGGAAAATTAAGACAAATTAACTTTTTCCAGCAGAAGCACTTACATTGCATTTCCAAATACAATTACAGAGAACTTCTAATTGACTATTATTAGAAATCAAGTCATTTCTGTTACACACTTGAAGCTCTTCTCCAAAACAGGGTATTTAAAAGGCAGCACTATGACGGACTCAGTGAACTGAGTCTCTGAGTCAGATGACCTAAATTCCTCTAAGCCCCTGTGCCTAATATTTTTTGTTAAATGGCACTAGACTGATACTCATTCAGCCACCTTACTTAGGCTTTCTGATCCCACTTTGTATTACGGTACAATGTCTTCACATACAGAGGCTAGAAAGCATAGCATTGGGTCTGGGACTATCATGTTTCATGTAAAGAGATATTTACCATTTACCATTTATTGCAGGGTCTCTGATCCCTATATTGTGACCAGTCTGCTCCCAGAGAGCACCAGGAGCAAAAGAACTGCTTCCAATTTAGATGAAACTTCGGCACAAGCAAGAACAATTTTTTCCACACATCTGTCTTTATAGGCGGTGGGGACATATTGAATACAAGTGTAATTCTCCCCCTTCCTGCCACTGTGGAGTTCTCCAGCTATTTCTCAAAAAATTATCACATCTCCCAAGTTCCTGTCAGTAGCATCTGATGGAGGCTGACAGCAACAGCTCAGCTGGTCCAGTGCTTTGCTTTAGGACACAAAGCAAATATTATTTGTACCCAAAGAAACAGCCCTCTGTTTTTTCATGCCATTTCTTTACATCCACATACAAGTCTCTCTGCCTTTGCTGTTTGTACACTTAGAAGTTTTGCCAATTTGACTTTAATGGTTTGAAACACAGAGTGATAGAGCTGTGATTCTCTGTCATGGCTATTTATTAATGAAATACTCTTACAGAGAAGCAATTATACCAGGAAAACTTCCTTTAGCAAAGATAGAGTACCCCCATTTGGAGAGGGCTGTTAAACCTACCCCTGCAGAAGAATCCTTTTGCCTCTGTGAACAACTTCCTCTAGGAGTGGGAGAGGAAGGTAATGGTTAGGGGAGTTATGCCATGTAGACCTGAAGAACTACAGACAAGCCTGCTGTGGCATTCCTTCTGGATGGAAGGTAGTAATTTTCACCCTGAAAGGCTATTGTAAGGCTAAATAAAGGTAAGGAAAGGTGTCAGATAATGACCCACTCATAAGCCATGTGAAAAAGGTCATATAACTATCTAGGGAGAAGGAACTATCATGGAGAGGAATGTTTATTTTGTAAAGGCTGAAAATAACTTTTATAGAGAAAAAGCTGCATTGGATATGCATATATTTTAATAGCTGTATATAACCTGCAGCCTCTATATAACATGAAAATTTCTGAAAAAACAGCAAAAACAGTATGAGTTTTGAACCACAAAAATAAGTTTAATAGGGAGGGCACAATCACAATGAATCCTTAATCTGGGCACAGTGGGGAAAACTAGCAAATTTTACATTAGGATATAGTGGCAGAGAACCAAGAGCCACTAAGTAAGGTCAGGACAGTTGGAGACCTCTGGCACATTTTCTTTGTTCCACCTATATGTGGCATATGGAAACATATCACGTATCCTCCCTCTGGTGCCTAGGAATACCATATATGTTTCTCCCTACACAGTGAGAAAATCCCACCTGTGCAGCTGAATGCAAGCACTGCTACTTCAGGCTCATGTTCTACTTCAAACAATATTTAGTGCTAGCAACTTCAAATCTGTTAATGAAGAAATGGGGATCTCTTCATTCCAAGAGATGCTTCCTCCTAGTTTTGCCAGACAGAGTCTGGTTTCTGAAGATTAGTGTTTTGATGTAGTCATATTTGTATAAGAGGCAATGAAGACAGATTTCATTGAATTTCAGAGGGTATTCAACTCACACAATGATACCTATTGTAGTGCATCCTAAAATGCTTTACAGCAGGATGACATGCTAGGAGTGCAGAATGCTTTATTGTCAGCATTAATAAACACATTGTATTTAATTTAATAAACACATATTTAATTTTCAAAACAGAAATTATAAATCAGCTGTTTGAATTAACTGCTGGATTTTTCCAAGAGTGGGATTATCTCTCATCTGTAGACGCCTCTTTTACTACAATGAAGTTCTTGATAAATTCAAATGTATCTAGAGCTTCAAGTGCACAGCTCCTAAAGGGAAAGAATGTTGGGGGTTTAAAAGCTGTAGAAGTCCTACAACGTTTGGCTGGTAGCTTGTTTTATAAATAGTGCAGTAAACCCTGATGCTCACTCTTCTCTGAAACATCTATAATTAAAGGGTAATGGGCCAGATCGTGAATGCTTTATTCAAAGTGAGACTGCTCATGGTACAAAGTACTCTCCAGGGTGAGTGAGTGCATCATAATTTGGGCTGCTGTTGTCAGAGTTTAGTAATAGACTGCTATATAAATAGGTCCTTGGAAAGTACCAAAGTGTTCAAGCCATTGTAATTGCATTAATAGAGCTGACAATAATCAGTGGGGAATATTCCGGCATCTTCCAGTAAATTCTGATTGTACCTCCACAAAGGTAACCCTTGTATGTCTGTGTTCCACTGAGAAATGTGCATGGTTTGCACTAATGTTTCGACTCAGAGGTAGCTGTGCAGAAACACAAAAACCACTTTATTGCTAAGAAACCTGAGAGCCTGAGATTCCCAAGTCTTAATTTATTGACATCCTTCTGATGAAGATGGGAGATGGTGATTTCTACAGCTCTTGTTTTTGTCAAACTTCATTTCAAGTATGTTTACTAGGCATGACATTCTCAATGAGGTAGAGTTGCCTTAAAAGATTTTCCTTATTTCTATTAAGTCTGTGAGATTTGGTCTACACAGAACCTTAAAATTATCTCCATGTAATCTTGAGAATTTAACATTACAAAGCTCTTTATCTCAAATTGTTTTATCTCTTCTGTCTTCATTTCCTCTTTAAGCAAAAAAAGAATGTTGATACTGTCCTTGCAGTTTGCAAATAATTTCAGTATTTCAAGTTTGTTGCAATAAATAGTAGAACTTCATAATAAACACTTGGCTTTCAAAAGCTAATGAGAGCTAAATTTTTTTAAATTCCTAATAAAATGACAATCTATTAGATATATTCATGCTATTTCTCAGGTCTCCTCTGTCTTTGAATTATATGCCCTGAAGCCTCATTTGGTTGCACACCTCTCAGATCCATTGGTCTCGCTGGCAGATATTGTGATACTCTTTTTTCTTAGCCTTTCACGGATATGGGATGTCACAGCACGGTTGCCCTAAATCATGGCAGTAATTTTGATTGGATGATTTAGAAGTAGCTCCCATCCCATCCGCTCCCATACCTGTAAGGTCATGGATCATGTTGCAGCAGATGCATATAGCCACTAAACATGCAAAGATCCCCCAAATCTACCTTTAACTATGTCTTTACTTAAGCTAATAAAAGAATTATCTTCATATTTCAGTAAAATAGCTGTATGCATTTGCTTGTCCCAGTTTCATAAGTATTCTTAAAAATAATTTACACAAATACTCTGCTCAGTCAGGAGTTTATAATCCCTCTTCCCTTCTGTGACTCCTTTCCTTAATTATGTTGTGCATCTGCCTCCACATTGCAATCTGTTTCCTTCTTCCTTGGCTAATGTAAAAAGTTTCCCTCTGTTATAAACATATCCCTTCCATTTTTATGAATCTTTCTTTCACTTCTCTGCTCCCGATTTCTCTTTCTCTCAGTATGTTAGATGCTATGTTTTGTGTTTCCCAGTGCTAGTGTCTTGAATGTTTGCTCTTTTGGCTGAACTGTCCATGTAACAGAGCTCTAGTCCCCAGACCCCAGGCTAACAGAAGTGGACAGGCTCAGTTCTCTGCCAGGTAATGTTTGCTCATCCAGAGAGAGCAGCCATACCTACACTGTGTGGCTTATCCCTCCATCCTCCTTTGCCCCTCTGGCCTGTGATACAGTTGTTATCTTTTGCTATTAAGAGATAGGGAAGTTCTTTTCAAACTCAATAAAATATGGCAAGGAACAGGAACAGGAACAGTGTTTATATAATGCCAAAACCAAGTGTACATGCTCTGTCTTTGGAACAGATGAGAGCACAGGAGCAAACGCAAAGCCCAGTGGTGTCAGAAGATGATGTAAAGCAAGGGCGACAAGCCTGTGATAGTTTTGTCCACAATCATTTCCAAGAGAAGCCTTGGACATCAATGGAACTGAAGACCATGTCCAGGTATTGTTGTGTGCAGCTTGCTGGAGCCACTGGAAGCAAAATACAGGGGAAAAAAAAATCTTTGTGGAAGATAAGTCCAATGCTTGTATTCATTCCCATAAATTATTTTAGCAACATAAATGTACCCAAACATTCTAAATCCTCACATCCTGCTTTCACAGTTGTGTAATTTCATTAGCTTCAAATGAGGCACTCCTCATTTAAAATCACAGAAATCACATGAGAATGACATAGAGGTTTCAGTCATCAGTGCTACTTTAATATTTATATTTTATTTTAAGACTAATAATTGTCTAATTGTCACCCACACCATAGCCAGACTTGGAGGAAAAAAATCAGTAAACCACCACATTTCTTGTATGTACTGTCTTAGATGGAAGACTTACTTGTTCTTAATGAAATTTTGGATGGTCAAGTGTGACTGAAATCTGAATTTCATTTCTGTCAGTAGCAATGATTACGTTTTTTTTTGCTTTTAATAAATGTTTTCTGATCTCTCACCTCTGCATTTTTAATACTATGCAGCAGAGCATCCCCATGACTCATTTGTCAACAAAGTAAATTAAGTACACCTAAAAATTACCAAACTGCCTCCAGGTCCATGCTAACACTGACTTGTTCAGTTTTGGATTAATAACGTATACAAAACCAATGCCAAGGGCTGTTTAAGCAACTTACAGTATAAAGAATTGCGTTTTAATGTCTGTCAAAATTTGCTGGGCTTTTTTTTTTGTTCTTGTTGTTGTTTTTTTGGTAGGGGTTTTTTTTGTGTTTTTTGTTTGTTTGGGGGTTTTTTTTTGTATAGATATAGTCATTGTAGACTGGATAAGTGATATTCAGCTGAATTACATTTGCACTTTTTAAAAAATTAATTAGAATCACAAGTGAAGACTGTTAGAATCCATAAAAGTTCTGTATTATGCACAGAATGGATGAATAATACTACCTGTGGACTCTGAATATCATATTGTATAGACTATCTCTTGGCTACCCATTAATTCAACTAATAATTAATGTGAAAGAACTGCTTCTTAATAATGATAAACCTAATCAGTTTGTCTTCCATAATGAAAGAGAAACACCCATGCTGCTTATATTTAGGTTTTCATAATTATTTACATTCTAATCCCCCATTATAAAGCACTTTTAAATTCCAGAATTTGTCTTTTGTAAAGTTGCATCTTCTATGCCAGTTGTCTCCTTGAAGATCATTCTACTTCCCTTTGCCTTCCAAGAAAGAAAAAGAATTTGTGTATAATGCATGTAATAATGAAGTGTAGGCTATTCTACTTAAACAATTAAAGGCTTTGGAGCATTGTAAATTATACTTTTTCATACTGAAGGCTTTTGATGAGTAGGTCTTTTGAATGTTATAAGAGATCAGTTAAATATGTTCTGAAAATAGCCTACCTGGCATGTAGAAGTCAGTATTTTGTTCCATTGTTACATTTGTCCCATACAGTTACAGTTACAAATGCCTTTTCTATGGCATTCCCTGACTCTTGACTGCACAAAAGATTATTCTTTAATAATAAAGATTAACATCCACGAAACAGAGCCTTCTTGAGATTCCAAGGTCTAATATGTTGCACAACGGAGCAGTATCTTCAATGTGCTAATTAAGTGCTCTGCTATGAATCATAGAATCACAGAATTATTTAGTTTGGAAAAGACTTCTGAGGTCACTGAGTCCAACCTTTGATCCATGCCTACGCTGACAATAAGACCATAGCACCAGTGCCATGCCCAGTCATTTCTTCAACACCTCCAGAGATAGCGACCACACCACCTTCCTGGGCAGTGCATCCCAATGTCCAACAATTTCTTCATGGAAAAGACAACCCAATGTCTTTTCCGTGAAGAAATTCTTCCTGATGTCCAACCTGAACCTCCCTTGGCATAGCCTCAGTCTATGTCCTCTTATCCTGTCATTAGTTCTCCAAGTGGAGCCCCACTTGGCTACAATCCCCTCTCTGGCAGCTGTAGAGAGAGATAAGGTCTCCCCTGCATTTTTTGGTTTTTTTTCTCCAGGCTATATAACCCCAGGTCGCTCATCTGCTCATCATAGAACTTACCATCTAGATCATTCACCAGTTTTGTTGCCCTTCTCTGGATATACTCCAGCAGCTCAGTGTCTTTTTTGTAGTGAGGATCCCAAAATGGAAAACAGTATTCGAGATGCAACTTAACCAGTGCCAAGTACAGAGGGACAATCACTGCTCTGGTCCTGCTGGCCACACTATTGCTGATACAGGCCAGGATGCCAGTGGCCTTCTTGGCCACCTGGGCATACCCTGGCTCATGTTCAGCTGCTGTCGACCAGCTCCCCCAGGTCCTTTTTCCTCTATGCCACTTTCCAGTCACTCTGCCCATTGTCTGTATCACTGCCTGGGTTGTTGTGACCCAAGGACAGGAGCTGGCACTTTGCCTTATCAAACCTCATATTGTTGGCCTCAGCCCATCTATCCAGCCTGTCCATATCCCTCTGCAGAACCTTTCTGCCCTCCAGCAGACCCAGTCAACTTACTGTCATCTGAGAACTTATTGAGGGTGCATTCAATCCCCTCATCCAGATTTTCAATAGAGATTTTAAACAGGACTGAATAAAAACGTGTATTCGGCAGATAACATAGAGTTGTGACATGCAACTACATCATCTGGTAAATAGGAGTAGTAGAACATGTGATACATTTTAGAGAGGAACAGTGGCATTTTTGTCAATTCTTTTATAAAATAGTGCTGGGTGGCTTGTGAAATGAAAAATACCTAAGCTTGACTTCCTTCCTTCCTTCCTCCCTTCCTCCCTTCCTCCCTTCCTCCCTTCCTCCCTTCCTCCCTTCCTCCCTTCCTTCCTTCCTTCCTTCCTTCCTTCCTTCCTTCCTTCCTTCCGTACACTTGAAATCTCTGAAGATGAAACTTACAATCGTAGAACCATACAATGGTTTGGGTCGGAAAGGACCTCAAAGATAATCTTTTCCAACACTCCTGCCATGGATGGGGATACCTTTCACTAGACCAGGTTGTTCATCCAACGTGGCCTTGAACACTTCCAGGGATGGAGCATGCACGACTTCCTGTGTCAACCTGCTCCAGTGCCTCACCTTTCTCACAGTCAAGAAGTTTTTCTAATATCTAATCTAAACCTACTCTCTTTCAGTTTGGAGCTATTCCCCCTTGTTCTGACACCACATGCCCTTGTAGATTGTCTCTCTCCATCTTTCTTGTAGGCTCCCTTCTGTTATAACCAATAGGAGACAGTGGATGAATCATCAGTGTAGAAAGTCCTGTGTTTGATTTTCTTCCAGACACAGCTTCTAAGCTAGCCATGTAAGCCTGTGCAAACACAAAGTAAATTTGGAAAATTTTTATGTGGATTACATGTTAATTACCATCTCCACTAACAAAAGCTTTTTTTTGTCTGTTTTGAAAGATGAGATGATATTGGATTACTTAAAACATCCTACATCCAGTGAAGCAAATCTATTCCAAAAATAAAAATAGCTTGGAGAAAATCTTGCCCAATTTTCAGGCTTGCTAAAATTGCAATAAGCTTGGTTCATGCTTTGACTAGCTGGCAAACATAGGTTATGAATTAGTAGGAGGACATGTGTATGCACTTTCAATGATAATGAGAACAGCTGAGAAACTCTTTCATTGAGAATCTGTGAATGAATGAATGTAAAAATTCAAAGCCCCAGCAGCAGCTATCGCAGCTATCTCAGTTATTCTGGTCATTAAGGTATTAAAAATTTTGGTAAGCCACATTCTGCTCTTATTATATCACTTCTATTCTATTACCTTGTTGCATTGTTTGAAACTAGTCAGAGATGCATGAGAGAAAAGATAAACAGTTTACTGGACAAAATGAAAAAAAAAAAAGTATAGCAAAAACTCTTTTCTTACAGCTGGGTTGAGATGAAGACTGAATTAACACAAAAATTAATTCCTCTTACAAGTGGCTAATAGTTCCCTATTGTCTGCAGATCAAAACCAAACTGGAACAGAGAGGAAGACAGAACTATTTCTACAAATAACAACTCTCCAATCAGGGCTTTTCTTGGGGTTTGGCAATTTTCTGTTTGGTTTTGGGATNTTTTTTTTTGTGGGGTTTTTGGTTTTTGATTGTGGATTTTTGGATATTTTTATTTTTCATATTTTGGGGTTTTTTCAGGAGGAAGTGATAAATTTGTCAGCCAGTTCCTTATGCTGCAGTACTTAAAAACAAACAAACAATATGTGAAGAAAAGCTTTAAACTGAACTGATTTCTTTTTTCCTCAACATCTAGGACACAATCCTTTCTCCTTTTTTTTTTTCAGGATCTAATTTCATGGGCCAGTTTTATATCTCAGTGTGATTATATATGAATGAAGTCTCTGTCACATTAAAAGGACAAGGTCAATACAGATGAAAAATAGACACAACAATAATCTTTTTAGAAAGGAATAATAGCATTTATATTCATAATGGTAAACTTTAATCAAATAGCATAAAAAGACCCAGGAACACAAAAGCCAGATAGCTACTGGAAAGCTCCTTACTCAGTTATTCTTGGTAATAATAATGACGGCATTCATCATGTGTTTTTAAATGTCAGAATGAAACAAGTTCACACAGCCATCTTCAGAGGAAGAAAATGTAAAAGAAGTGGACTGAGTTTCATTTGAGGCCCTTAAATACTGAGGGGCTAGGGGGCAGTGCAGGGGGGAAGGAGAGGTACAAAGGCCTTTGGAAAGACACAAGCCAGGGAATAGGATTTTATTATCATGACAAGTGTTCTTAGGTGGCACTTGGAGTGAAAGTCTGACATCCTCTGAAATATACTACGTTTTGCAGTGGTGAAATCCTGTTACATCCATGTGGTGTCACTGGGTTTTCAGGTGCCTGAATGGTGAAAACTGAAAACAGGTCTTAACTGTTATGTAGCAGACTGCAGTTTTTAACATTTGCTTTCACTGGGACTAGTGTTCTTTCCCATAGTATTTATAGTGACCAGAAGAGAGTTTCAGTGACAGCTGAGCTTTTACTATTGTTTTGGTTTTAGCTGCCAGGAAAAAACTGACCTCTTAAAGTCTTCAGCAAGTCTGGCTTGTGTTTAGATGGATGATCAACTACATTTCAATTTAAGTGAAAATAGCTTTATACAGAAATAGGTTGGAGGCAGCATCCTGGACATGCAGGAAAGGAAGGACTAAATTGTTCCTTTTTCCTCCTATTACATGGTCAGTAAAAAGGGGTATTGAGAGCAGTACTTGCCTTCAAGAGAGGAAAGATCACTTCCCCTGTGAGTGCCTCATGAGAAAAATGGTGGTGGGGGGGAGTGCAATAGAAAAAGCAGTTAGACTTTTGCTTCAGCTCTTTTGCTTCTGTGCCTAGTTTACTGAGGAGGGGAGGATATACCACATTCATTAGGAGGTTCTAGAAAATAAATGCCCAGTAGCTGAATTGGTACTGTTCTTCCCTCATGAACAACAACTCCTGATGATCCCTCAAGGACAGTGTCCATTGCACACCTTCTAACCAGGCAGCTTCTTCCTGGAAGGCAGGTCAGCTGTGAAGTGCTAAATGCATAAACAGTAAAATTTTACAGAAGCCTGGGCAAAAGGCTTAATTTCCCTTTCTTTATGAGTGCTGTCTAGTAATTTGCAGTGAGAGACGTAAGTCTCTGTGCAAGAAACAAATCAAAATGGGCAAAAGCTTTCAGAGGACGTCAAGAAGAAAAATAAATATAACCCATCAATGTTTTCTAAGACTAAGATATATAAGCAAATGTTAGGAGAAAAGAAAGGAAGAGTATTCTTTTCAAAAATGAATGGGAATATTTAACCAATACACTGACAGAATTCTATTAGTGTTCTGGAGTGTCTAATCAGTGCCCAAGTGTACAGTCCCAGCCACAGCTGAAACATATTTGATATAGTATCCACATTTTTGTGGACAACAATGTAAGCTTGAATGTAAGACGGTGCAGTAAATATATTCTTGCACAGAAACGTGCAGTGTCAAGAACACAGAAAAACTATTTTCACAACATCAACTACTTTCACAAACTGTTTCATGAGGAATTAAAACGGATTATTCACACAGTAAAATTTTCTTGCAAGCAATCCTCTCAATTCTCTTAAGACATTTGAATGTGAAATGCTGCTACAGGCCTTCAGAGTTAAAATCTAATCTCTGGGTTAAGATTAAACAAAGAACAAAATAAAAAATAAAAGTTTTCATCAAAACCCATGGTTTGTTTTGTAGCAACTTTAAACTTAATGACTAGTCACACCTAATAATTTTCTATTTTGAAAAAAATAAACAAGAAAAGAAAAATTAAAACTTAACTGTTTACCAAGGCCATATGATTTGTTGACAGGCTTTAGTCTCCAGTAAAGCATTATGGCAAATTTATAAAATAAAAAAAAATATTTTTATTAAATGTTAAGTTTTAGAATGCTGGCTGACACAGCCTTTTGCTATGGCGTTCACAACCACAATAAATGAGCATTGTAATTTTGATGTGTAGTATCATAACAGCATCTGCATTCTATCAAACTCAGTGGGAGTCTCTCCACTGACTTGAATGAAAGCTGCATCAGACATGCAAAGAAGATGGCAGACAGTCTTGGAGACTGTAACTCAAAGCTGAGATCAAGAATTCAAAGATCTAAATAGATAGAAAGATGTTTTGTTTATTCTTTCCCCTTCTCACCCTCCAACAGGTCATCTGTAAACTAAGCATGAAAATCTGATGCATGTTTGAGGGCTTATGTTTTTATACATGGTGCGTGAATCATCCCAGGCCTCTGCCTTTGTTCAGAAATATTTTATCAGGATTTTGTAGGTGAGAAGTCATTTCATTCCAAAAAAATAGCATCAAAGGATTCTTTCTTTCTTCTAAAGCATACAAGAGTTACGGAGAAAGGATCAACAAAAACTCTGAAAAACTGAAAGAATCAACACAATGCTTCTGCAGTGTAGTTTCCCTGTGAAATCCATGTCGAGGCCTAGAATCACAGAATCTCAGAATCATAGAATATCCTGAGTTGGAAGTGACGCCCAAGAGTTACACCTTGTGCCTGAGAGCATTGTCCAAATGCTTCTTGAGTTCTATCAGGCTTGGTGCTGTGATCACTTCCTGGGGAGCTGTTCCAGTGCCCGATCACCCTTTGGGTGAAGAACCTTCTTCTAATATCCAACCTATACTTCTCCTTACACAACTTCAGGCCATTCCCTCAAGTTGTGTCACTGGTCACAAGGGGGAAGAGATTGGTGCCTGCCCCTCAGCTTCCCCTTGTAAGTTGAGGGGATGCAATGATGTCTCCCCTCAGTCTCCTCTTCTCCAGGCTGAACAGACCAAGTCACCTCAGCCATTCCTTCTATGGCTTCCCCTCAGGGCCCTTCACCATCCTCATAACCCTCCTTTGGATGGTCTCTAACAGGTTTCTTTCTAATAGTCTTTCTTATACTGTGGCACCCAAACTGCCCCCAGCACTCAAGGTTTGGCCACCCCAGCTCAGAGCAGAGGGGACAATCCCCTCCCTTGCCTGGCTGGCCATGCTGTGCCTGATGCCCCCAGGTTGGCCATCCTGGCTACCAGAGCACTGCTGGCTCATGTTCAACTTGCCATTGACCAGGACCCCCAGGTACCTTTCCATGGCACTGCTCTGCAGCCTCTGATTCCCCAGTCTATACCAGCATCCAGAGTAGTCCCATCCCAGGTCTAAAATCCAGACCTTTCCCTTGTTGAACCTCATAGAGTTGGTGATTGCCCAGACCTCTGATTTGTCAAAGTCTCTCTGCAGGGTCTCTCTGCCCTCTGGGGAGTAGACAGCTTCCCACAGTTTTCTATCATCTGAAAACTTGTTTAGTATCCCTTCCAGTCCTGTGTCCAAGTCACTTATGAAGATGATGAAGAGCACAGGGCTTTGGATGGAGCCCTATGGAACCACTCTAGTGACAGGTCACTGGTCTGATGACACCCAAGTCACTACAGCTCTTTGTGCCTGACCCATGAACCAGCTGCTTTCCCATCACATGATGTGTTTATCCAGCTGTAGCTGTGGGCTGGACAGTTTTCCTGAAGGATACTATGAGAGGCAGTATCAAAAGCTTTATTGAAATCCAAAAAGGTTACATCAGCTGGCTTCCCTCGATCAAGTAGGTGGGGTATCCTCTCATAAAAGGAAATTAGGTTTGACAAACAGGACTTTCCTCTCATGGAGGGACCAATGACTGGGTTGTCATTCTGGTGTTTTTCAGTACATCTCAGAATAATCTTCTCCATAACCTTACCAGGCACTGAAGTGACACTGACAGGCCTATTGTCATGTCAGATCATAAAACCTCACTGCCTGATGTGAAGGAGACCTATTGTCATATAAATAATTAAGAGGCCCAAAGCTGTGGGTAGGTTGGCCAGTTTATTTCCATGCAGCCGAATTTCAGTTGGAAATCTGCAAAGCCAATGTTGCCCATCACTGAAACTTCAAAACTGTGCTGATTAGTAAAAATCACCGAAAGAGTTATTTCCTCCTTCTTCTAACATTTACATCCCAAACTGCATAAGCACAGTGCTACTTAATTGATGCCCTAGGGTAAAAGTATCACTTCCTTGTTAAGTTGACCAGGAACTTTAAAGCACTTTTAAAAGCCTATACATTCTATACAATCTTCACACCAAATGCTACAATGGAATGTGTTTGCTACCTTTTGCAGTTAGGCTCTTACAGTTAGATTTAATATCATATCCTGTCAGTGTCATCAAATACCAGTTGCTTTGCTAATACACTTTTGTCAGAACACTCCGACATTCTGTTGCTGAATTTGATTTTAGAACTGTTGTTGTTCAAGCTTTGTGGTTAAGAAAACCTCCTGGGATAAAATTTGTATCATAAAGCTGTTGCCTTTAAAGGGTCATACAATGACTGTAACTGCATGGATTTCTTTCTGACTAATAGGTTTCCCATCAAATTCACACTAACTGCAGATGAGGTTGTGCAAACAGAAGGTAATGGGATGTGTGTAATAGGTGAGAATTTAAGATAGGCATAATGAAACCAAATGTATTTCATACCTGACTTCACCAAATCCAAGAATGGTTTGTATTGGAAGCAACATTTGAAGATCATCTGTTTTAGTCACCCTGCCATGGGTAGGCACATCTTTCACTAGATTAGATTGTCCAAAGCCCTGTCCACTTTAGCACAAGGAAATACCATGCAGTCTTAAGCTGTGCCAAGGGAAATATAGGTTGGATATTAGGAAAAAGATTTTTGCAGAAAGGGTGATCAAGTATTGGAATGGTCTGCCCAGCGAGGTGGTGGAGTCGCCATCCTTGGATGTGCTTAAAGAAAGACTGGATGTGGCACTTGGTTTAGTTGAGGTTTTAGGGCTGGGTTGGACTCGATGATCTTGGAGGTCTCTTCCAACCTAGTGATTCTCTGTGTGATTATCTCTGTGTGTGATTATATCAGGATCTAACTCTTAGGCTGGGAAAAATAAATCTGATTTCCAACTCTTAAAGTCTCTTACCAGGTCACTGGCCATGTAGTTTTATTTGCCAAAGAAATTAATTGAAAAATACAGCTGGGTGGAAGTCTGCCACAGAAGACTCCATAAAATATCTAAAACAAAAAAAGTCATGCTAGGAAAATAGCTGTTGAAAGATTTTTTTCACAAATCCAATGTTTTTTTTTAAAAAAATAAAATATGCACTTCTTTTTGCTAATTATATAATTTGTTTCATCTACATTTAGAGGTTATAATTTTAACAGATTTCCACTAATCAAACCTTTTATGACCAGATGAAAGGTATGCTTTTCTGTTCTATGAAAAAGCACCTAGCTGCTGTCCAAATGCTACATATCTATTAAAATCAACCAAGAGCATGTGCTTTGTTAGGTATAGTATCCTGGGAATGACTCCAGGAATGCAGAGGTTCACTCTTGCCTTTTCTTTTCTTTTCTTGGAGCAATTTATTTGTTTACTTGTGAGAATCTCATAGGAATGTAAATTACTGCACCATCACCTTACTTCCACCATTGCTTTTCTTCAATCTGATGCATGCCTAATAAAATATTAATTTAGTTTGTGCCTAGGGTAAAATATAAAATAGGCACATGACAGTGGTCTGTGTAATAAACCCAAGGCTCCTGTTCTTATGCCAGGAAGAATGCAGATGTAGCAATTCTCAGGCTTGTCTTCAGATGACTGGTGAAGAATTCTCTTTCCCTGTCTTTGTCATGAATGCTGTCCACTGTTGTTATGGCATTGGACTGTTATTGGTATTGGACTGTTTCCAATAAAAAGAGGAGAAAAAAAGTACATGGCATCTTAATCCAGTATAAACTAAATGATCGTATTTTTTGTTTACTGAGATTGTAATTAGCTCTCAGTGTTTCCATAATTCGTATTAAGGAGCCATGTCTTTATGCTTGACTGATTTCCAGTTGTGTTCAACAACCAAAACTCCCCCTGAAGAAAAGAGAAGTTAAGAGTTCTCTGTACTCCTAGAAATATCAAGATATTTTTTCTGAGAGTCCCAGGGTGCATTTAACTGCCTCCTTTCAAAATGCGAATACTATGCCTAGCAACCACAAGATGTTACCCCGTTGGAATCTTTGTATTTTTACTAATCAATACTTTTGATTATCCTTTCCCACACTCACCTTGTAGCAGAAACAGCACTAGAATTTGAGAATACTTTGTTTCTGTTCCTGAACTCAGACTACAAGGAAATACCTTTTTAGAGAAGGAAACTGTGGGCTTAAGAGCTTGATTAGAAGGCAATTCTGAATCAAGGTACAGAATCCTTTATTTCCAATTCTTGATCCAATTCTGCAGGTAGACATCCACTCAGAACTAAATCAGAATTTTCTGATTTATTTGTTGGTTTTACTTCCATCCATACTTAAAACTCCCTCCAATCCTAGGACACTTTTTTTGGTCCATTGTCATCATGGGTTTCAGTATGTGAACCAAAACTGGGGCATAGCTTTTTCTCAGCCTGATCTCTCCCAGTCCCTCTAATTTTTGTAGTTCACTATTTTGTAGTTCATTCACTATAGCTTCATTGCTATGCTTAGGAGACTGTGATCTGCTGGCACAGACCACAGGGTGAGTGCATGTCCAGCAAGAAGTGGCCTCCACCACCCCAGGGCCCACTGCACCAATGAGGCAGTAGCATTTCACAGATACTCCTTCCTCTGGGCTGGGCTCAAGTAGGTGCCACTCTTCACCTGCCTTGGTAGGACATGATGCTGCCTGAGGGTCTGAACCTCATACCTTCATGGTTCTGATTCTATCAGAGTCTTCGAGAACCAACTCATTCTCACCTCCCTCAGCTCTTTACTTCCTGTTGTGCTGACATGTTCCATCAGGTAGAGCTTTATGTGTACTCTTGGAAAAAGGAAGGCATTTTAATCAGCCCATACAGAACAAGACAGCATGTAACTATGAATTTTCTATATTTATGTCTGAGAAGGAAGTACTATAGGAGACTGCAAAACAGTCTTGGAATTTGGCCATATGTTCATTCATATAATTTTTGTCCCAGACTCAAATTTATTTCTTGCAGAGATGAAAACCAGTAACTGCAGACAGCATCCATGAACTTACTCTAACAGTTCATTCCAGGAAATGTAGAAAATTCAATCAAGTTATAACTGCGGAGGGCATTTAAAGTAGCAATATATAATAATCTAATTAAACAGGTCCAAACTAGAGTTTTGCCATGATTAACAGGTTCTACTTCTGCAAAAGTATGAGTGGACTATGTGAAAAAGACCTCAGCTTTACATCAACTATCAATACTCTTAATAGCACTTTTTATCACACTTGTGTTCTGTTAATACAAACCACCACCATCACCAGTCTGTTCTGAATGTGTTTAGTAAGGTGCTCCACATAGTAGATTTCTTTAGGAGTGAAAAACTTGCTACTATAAGCTAATACTGTTTTTAATGAAGACAGACATGTTAATCTCCAATGACATGACTGTGTCATGGAACAAATTAAGTAAATGAATGTATTCAAATTTGCCCCAGAAGAAGACGCCAGCTTTTGTTTAGCCAGAGGAGGAGTGTGCCAATCAGTCCCTCCAGGCCAGTAGTGAACTCTACCATAATCATTGAGCAATTGTTCACCTTAGTAATCCTATTACTATATAATCATTTATTACACCCACATTTGGACTACAGCAATGGTCTTCTTCAGAAAATTGTTTATGGGTGTGAGCGGAATTTTCACGCTCGGGTCCTTTGACATCTATATTTCTTGTATGGGGAAGAAATCCTTCCTGTTAACCAGCCTACACACATATTAGTGCCCATGTATGCAATGCCCATGGATGGGTCAATCACAACTGCCTTTAAAGTACAGTCATCATCTATTTTATGAAACTGTCTTTCTCATGGATCATAAGACACCAAATAATTTTCTTAAAATGCTACAGTAGAGTAAAAACCCTCAGTATTTCCTACCACCTACATTTTTTACATTCCTGGATGACTGTCACAAATCTTGTGGGCAAAATATACCACTGAGTATATATTTAAATATACTTACACAAATATATATATATACATGCATTTAAATAGTCAACAACAGAATGGACTGGTTCTGTTTAAACCTGCATATTGCTTGCTAATATGTGCTAGAAAGACACAGAGTAAGGACCAAGGATGTAATACAGGATGAACCTGATATAGTTCTGTGTGGATTATCTGCACCTGGAAATGTTTTCCATCTGTAAATATTTCAACTATTCAATTATTTATGAAACTTCCTGCCTACACAGTTCTGTTTTACACATGTGTGTGTGTCTATATGCAGAGCAGTAAGGAGATGTTTTTGTGTCAGGTCTGCACCCAGTGCTGTGTTTGTGATATGGCCAGCCCAGATGCTTTCCTCCTGCACTCTCAGTGTGGGTGTCCTCTCTACTGGGCTCATTCTCAGATACTCCTCCACTACTTCCCTTCCCACAGCCTCTCATGATCCAGCTAAGCATTGCCATGACTGTGACTGTGTGAGTCTGTGTATGAAGCAGAGACTTGGAGCTGCACATGCTGACAGTAAGAGGTTGGCTTAGCTGGTGGTAGGGCATTGTGCTAGACATCTGCAAGGGAGTGGCCTTTTTCCACACAGATGTGCTAGATTTGGTAACACTCCAGTTTCACCCAGGGAGTAATCGTAGCATGGATAAAAATGTTAATGGCTGTCCTTGGAAACAATTCCCTGCATTTGGTTTCATACTGTCCTTTCAGAAATTGCAAGTTCTTGAAACAGAAAACAAAGAAATTGTGATAAAAATAATAGACACATAAAGGATTGTTTTTGAAGTTATACTGAGTACACAATGGTACTCAACAGTACTATTATTGTTGCAAGTTGGTCAAAGTTTCCAGTCACAATCACTTTTTACAGAATGCAATGTCCTGGACATTTCAAAACATGTTTTAGTCAGACTTGATATACAAGGCACCTATAATCCCAGCAGGGCACATTTAATGTATCTTATCTGCTTACATACAAAAATTTCTTGACCCCAAGATTCCTTGTAAAACAAAATACTCTTCTCATCAAGAGGGACCTGACATAAACAGGTACAGAGAAAATATAGGTTTTGTGGGTTTTTTTTTCCAGTTTCTACACTGACAGGTTTGTTTACTAATGATGAAGAGCAGCTCACAGGGAGTTGCAGAAATTGCTGTGGAAGGTTTGAGATGTGAAAGGCGCTACTCAAAATAATCAGATGGTTACTGTGTTGGAGGAGCTGCACCCTCCTACCAAGAAACAAGCAGCACCAGATCATTAGTCTGCCTGAAGGAGGTGTGTGGAAAGCATAAGGTAAAGCAGTTTGATTTTTGGCTGGTAGGAGGTTTGGGGTGGATTGCAGAATGAAGTAGATGAGACACATGAAGCTTTAGAAACCCACTCAATAGATGGAGATGGCAAGCCACATATTAATTGCCTGCCCACACAGCACTGGTGGCAAAGCAGAAATGTGGGTGCTGCAAGTGGGGGTGGCTGCAAATACCAAGGGATGAGAGATCTTCCCCAGGCTCTGCACACTGGCAAGAAGGGGTTGAAACTGACATGGTTTATTGTCATTTTGTGGGTATAGATAATAGATTGCCTTTAACATATTATTTAATCCTGAAGTCATCCCATGAAATGAAGTTTCGTGGCTTAATACACCGGTGGGGATTTAACCAAAAATACATGGTGAGGGGTAGCAAACTGGATATCCAATAACAAGACATTCATCATTGCTTTATATACCGTGGATGATGCAGAAGTATTCTGTATTTCTATAGTCCTTTGTCATGAAATTTACACTTAAAAAATACCATCAACATCTCAGCAAGAGGTACAGGAATTGAGGAACTATAATAGGACCTCTGTGTTTTAATCTGTTTTCTCTCCACTCTTATTTTTGAGTGGCATAAGATAAAGGAAGAAGTTGAAGGACACAATACTGCAATCAGTGGCACCTGAACCCTTGCATTAAGTTTTGGACAGATGGCCAAGACGCAGACATGTCTAAAGGTTTCATTTAAAGAATCATCTGTGCATTCAGTTTCTCTAAGATTGTACAAATACTTGCATTCTGCTTATCACTTTGAGGTCTTCTAAATATCAACATTCTAAAGCAGTAGATTTTTTTCCCCTATAGCATTATTTTCAAGGTAGCAGAAGGACAAATTTAGGTGCATTCCTTCCTCCACCACTGTCATCATTTCTGTTGTTTACAACTGCCATAATGACAAATCTAAAACCTTTATATTTTATGTCTCTGGAATTTTAGTTATCAAAAATCTGACCTATTTTATACAAGGTCCTTTGAACCCTGTCTATTTTCCATGGCCACAAAATTGAAGTACTTATAATCATTTCTAATTATCATCCTAAAAAAGTCTCTCTTGTGGTAGTATAAAAACCCTCTGATTTACACATAGGGGATGGAAATACAAGAAGACTAAATGTAACATAATATTTAGAAAAATGACAATTAAAACCAGCTCTTTGGCTAACACACTTGAACACCCGTACAATGAGGCAATTCTCTAGAATTCTTCTCAGGACACACACATACTGAAATAAGCAATTATTTTTATCTTTTTTTTAACCTTGAGGGGTACAAATAATTTACTTAGTTTTGTAAAAAGCACAAAAAGCAAAATTTAGCAGTGATCTGAGCTGCTTATCTTGATAGTGATTTCTTCATAGTGTGACAGCTACAGCTGCAGGCCACATGAGGTATCCTTGGTATCTTACATCCACTAAGTAGCAGAGTTTCTGGAAAGCAGGTCCTCCTTGTATTCAATGTTATTTCACTGACAGTGTTAGTATCTCCCATTTTGCTGAAGGCTGTTCTGAGCATTCAATGCCCTCGAGGGCCCAAGGAAATTTCTCATGTTTTTTTCTGCTGATATCTGGGGCCTCATCCAAGTCCATTGGATCACACCCCAATCCACACTTTTGTGTATTCTTGCAGAAAGCTTTTATCTGTTACTTGCTGCCACATCTGTCTCTCTCTATAATTTATTGTACTAGTTGTTGAGTCCCTAATAAAACAAAGCACATATTGTATTTATTTCTTTTTTTTTTTATTCAGCTCTAATGACTTACATATTAACAATATTTTTTTCTCTTGGGAATTTTTTTCCATTTCTACAAAAGCCCATCTTTCTGGAAAGGCACATGAAAAATCATGCCACCTTTGTGTTGTACACCCACTTATGCATTTTAAATATTTAAACCTTAATCCATAATGACATCCTCCTGCTTTTGGCCAGCTTGATAATGTCTGCTCCCCTTGGCTCTGTGTTAGACTGCTTCCTTTTTTTAGCTATAATTTTTATTATGACATTTACCTAGTGAGATTAGCCTCAGGGCTTTACTTTTGGGCACTTCAAAATCTCTTCTTTTTTCTTTTTAACTAGCCTAAAATACATCATGTTCTGCTAGTTGCAGAGGTATTCTCACTTCTGTCATTACCAGTCAGAGGCATTTTAAAACTCTTTCACTATTTACAATCTACAGTTGGAACTTCAGTCAGGAGGATGAAGACACCTCTCTGGAGTCAAATGTTCTTGTCACCAAAAGCCAAATCAATTCATTTTTAGACCCCTGTCTTTTGGCAGATACTTATTCCTATGGCATTCTTCCTGTGAAGTCTCTTGGAAATGTGCCCAGGTTTATTTTTGTTTATTTGCTCCAAATTCCATTCCACTCGTACTAACACAGAATTTAAATCCCTGCCTGCTGGCAGTGAGGGGGTTTGTTATAATGCTGGAGAAATACATTAAAGAAATAATTTTATTTCATCCCATCCTTTGAATTTCTGGTCTGCACCTGTAGTTTGAAAGGACACTGTCTTTGCAATTTCTGCCAACCTGACCAAGACAGACAATGTTTTGCCTCCATTGAAGATTAAGTCAGAGAGACTGAAGGAGGGTAGGTTTCCCCTCCCCTTGATACAGACAAGCTCCAAAGCACAAGGAGAATTCAAGCTGTGCATTGCCCACTTTTTTGTTAAGGTGTATACAACGGCTGGGATGTTTCTCTTTGAAATCAAAGCTTGGTTATATACCTAATCTAATTCATAGATTGGCACTCATAAAAGTTTCTTCAAGATGGGTTTGCAGCACCACATGTAAGAACTCAGGCAGTCTGTGCCTTCCACTCCCTCACTTGTTTATGCCAGTTTATGCCTTGGATTACCTCTCGGCAAAACAGTGCCAAGCCGCTCTGTAAACAAACACAGCTATTACAAGGCTTTTGCACAAAGAAATGAACCCAACAGTTTGCTTGGATGGTGGCAAACTGCAAATGTGCCTTCAGATCTGGGATTAAGTAGTGCCCCAGACGAGGGTGTTGTGCCATGTGTGTGCGGCAGAGCTTCCCCTGGGGGCTCTCTCAACTGCAGCATCCCCATTAATCCCAGCTGCCTTGAGGGGCACAGGAAAGGATTCATTAAAGTTGTAGAACCAACATCTTGAAGCAATTTTGAGCTACCAGCAGGAGCCAGAGAAAGGGGCAGAGCTCTGGTTTGGTGTTCTGTTTACTATCTAATCCTTTTAGGAGACAAGTTGCTGCAGGCTGAACCAGTTACTGCTTTCATGTGTCTTTCCACTTCATCTCGCATAAAAAACAATTATATTGAGGTTTGATTCTTCACCTGACCTTACCTGACACGTCTCCTGCATCTACCCTTTTTGATGATGAGACATCTGTTATTCAGATGCTTCACTACATTATTATTAGACTAGGTAGACGTATCCCACTCCCTCATCACAAATAATGGTAAAAGTACAAGACGCTAAATCCATCAGATGAAAAATCTGATGTTATTCCTAAGATTAGGCTCTTTTGATGGATCACACAAATAATATATTAGACTTCCATAAAGTCCTCTAGCAAGGGCTGCCCTGCTAATCTGTCATAGCACGGAAGGATCCTACCAGTATCCAGAGAGGTGCAGAAAGGGTCTGGATGTTACAGTTTATCCCATGCAGGTTTCTGATCTGCTGATTTAATTAAAGTGATGGTGATACTTGGTGATAATCTTTCTATTTACAGAAATTTATCAGATCTCTTTGTCTTTATCATTATCTATCTTATCTTGTGCCTCTAAGAGAGACTTACACCTATTCTTCATGTTTTATTGACCTAAAGAGATGTGTAGGCACTTTCTCACTAGTGGTATTGAATTCTGGCCCTTCTCCTAATGTGTTCCAGGAAGTGTGCATTCCTCACTGTCAGAAATGTTCAACAAGCATGATTCCTGCCACCTTCACTCAAAGAGAAAGCATTAGGTAGAAATGTTTGTATAAGGAAGAATTATATTTTTCATCAGCAACACCTTGTTCTCCTGGAAAGTTCAACATGTTAAGGAAACTCAGTCCTTTCAATGATCTGGGTTATGCATAATATTATTAGTCTGCTAAAGAATGGACCTAGATAGCGTGATTAGCATTTTCCTCTGCTAAATGGAAAAAAATACATAAACTGAGTTTATCTGTGCCTTGGTTTGGTATACAACATGATAAAGGACAAAGTGTTTGTCTTTATAGTAACTGTTTATTGGCTCCTATATTTCCTATTATTTTCACTTTTACTTTAGTATTAAAAGATTTCAATTTGCCTTGAAGAGTCTTACAAAAGCTATGACATTTACATAATCTCCTGCCTAAAAATGTAGAATAGGTGGGAAGGTTTTTTTTTTATTTAGACCATGACCTGGTTCACAATATATATACCTCAGGTCAGACTCATGAACCACCAAAATCATCTACCTGGAGAACCTTTATTCTTATTACTCAATGGGTAATTACCAGGATTTCTTGTAATAGCAATTTTAGAGAAGCATGAAGCCTTATTTTATATGTTGTCTTAGAAATTGGTGCTACCTAAAACTGAAGTGGAATTTCATAAATTATGTGTAAGCATAAAAAGGTACAACTGGGTGCTAAGAATGACAGCTCATTTTCAGTGTAGCTCTTTGATTTTATGAGTACATTCTCTTTTGTTCATTGATCATGGCTCATTTTTGGCTCAAAACCATTATTTGGTTTAGAGCTGTGGAATAGGTAACCTTGATACCTTGATCCTGAACTGTTTCACTTCAATGTCTGTGGCTGTTTCTAGTTTCTTTGTTGCTTAAGACATGTGCTTCTATTTTTTTTTTTTCTTTTATTAATTGAACTAGCCGTGAATAAGCAGACTCTGTAAGTTGCTTTCTTTGTTGTCGAAAACTGGTGTCCATTTTTTGGGGCAATAGTTTCACAGAATATTATTGTTTTTCTCAGGCAATCCTGAAACTTATTTAATATATACCTATCACTCTGGTCATGCTAGTTTTTGTGCTTAACTTAAAATGGATGCATTTTCTATCTGTAGAGAAGGATACAAGATGTCTCTAGGGAAAATAGGATTTTTCCATGGATGAGGTAGGTCAGACTATGAGCAGCAGTGCGGATCATTTCTTTCCTATTTTGTTTATCCTTTTTGACTGTCTTCCATAAGCCTGGAGTAAAGGATATGTGCAGGGCCAGGAGCTGGACTCAATGATCCTTGTGTGAGCCTTCTAGCTCAACATGTTCTGTGATTCTGTGATATGTAGATGAAAATTAACATAATTATCACTTCATGAAATGGTGCATAACTGTGTCCTGCAAAGAGAAGGACATCCAACTCTCCTCACTGGGATACCTCACTCTTACTTTTTAAGCCCCTCATGATATGTAACTGTCTTAGGTTAAAAATGTAAGATGTGCCCAAAGTATGTATTCTATCACCATCTGAGGTGTTGGAACCAGGTGGGGCAGTGTTTCCCTTATCTTCTGCTAATGGCCCATCAATGCCTTGCCCTATGACTCATAGATAACTCCCTCCGGAAGCCGTTTCTGTTCAATGGGCCATCAAGAACCCATTAGAATGATATCAGCCCATTGTGAGATGCTCCACCCAGGGGGAGGAGCCAAGCATTCCCACCTGCATATAATCCTGGGTTTGGGACAGCAGAGTCAGCTTTTTCCCCCACTGGATTCACGGAGGACAAGAGCTACCAGACCTTTCTACAAGACCACTGCTTCGACAAGACCATTTCATCTGGACTGCTACTAACACCCTAACTAACAGGGTGTCAGGTTGTATTCTGACTCTGTCAGTGGTATTTTTATACTATTGAATTTATTTTATTTTACTTTATTTTACTGCTTTTCTTTTGCTCTTATTAAATTGTACTTCTGACTTGGAGTCTCTCACTGGTTTTGCTTTCAAACCAGTACAGTACCTCAATCAGGACATGTCAGTTTAATTCAATGGAAGTGCCTTCAACAAAAGCAACAAAAGAATCTCCATCCTTTACTGGATGCAGGGGAAACAGTGCAGGAAGAAAGGGCTGAGGTACTTAGCACCTTCTTTGCCTCTGTCTTTAATAGTAAGAAAAGTTGTGCTCCAATACTTGCCCCCTGAGCTGGAAGACAGAAACAGGGAGCAGGATGAAGCCCCATAATACAAGTGGAAATAGTCACCGACCTTCTCCATCACTCAGACCCACAGAAGTCTGTGGAGATGGATGGGATCCACCCAAGGGTACTGAGGGAGATGGCAGAAGAGCTCACCAAACCACTTTCAGCCATTTACCATCAGTCCTGGCCAAGTGGGGAGTCCACTGGAAGTTAGCAAATGTGGTGCCCTTTACAGGAATGGAAGGAGAGAAGATCCAGAGAGCCATAGCCCTGTTAGCCTGACCTCAGTGCTGATGACCAAAGTACAACAAAGCTGGTGAAGGCTCTGGAGCACAAGTCCTGTCAGAAGCAGCCGAGGGAGCTGTGGCTGTTCGGCCTGGAGAAAAGGAGGCTCAAGAGAGACTCTATCACTCTCTACAACTTCCTGAAGGAGGTTGTAACCAGGTGGGGGTCAGCCTTTTCTCACAAGTAAGAAGAACACAAGAAGAAATGCCCTCAATTCACACTTGGAGAGGTTTAGGTTGAATATTAGAATTTTTTTTAATTGAAAGGGATGTCAAACATTGGAACAGGCTAATCAGGGAAGTGCTGGACTCACTATTCCTAGAGGTAGTTAAAAAGGACATAATTTAGGGCTGAACTTGGCAGTGCTGAGTTACCTGTTGGACTTGATCTTAGAGGTCTTTTCCAAAGCAAATAATTCTATGATTCTATGATTCAGCTGCATCCAGAGGAATATCTTATTCACCTAACACAAATTTGCATCCAACTTTGGAAGATACCTTTCACTATATTCCACTTTTGAATTTTGGTTTAATTAATCAGTCAGATAAGAACGTCTGTATCTCTGCTACCAGCATTGTGAACTTTGGCACTTTCCTTAGGCAGTTTCACCAGTTCAGCTAAACTAAGTACCTCCAGATCTGGTTCCCCCCAGAAAGACTCCAAAGAAATTAGTATTTCTTTACTTTCGGTTTAAGGTTTAAAAATAGTATTCTCAAAAGAAAACAAAACAAAGAAACAAACAAACAAAAACCTTCAAACAAATAAACAAACAAACAGAAACAAAAATAAAGACCCCCCACATTTCCTTCTGGAAAACAGCAATTATTCATTGCGTCATCACTAACAATGTAGAAAGCACTCTCCAGGATACAAAAAATGCCTCAGTTTGCTCACAATTAACACAGACAAATAATTTCCAAAGTTTTGGTGGTTTGTTTTTGGTTTTGTTTTTTGGGGGAGGGGGGTGTGTTTTTTTGGTTGTTTTTTTTTTTTTTTTTTAGTTCACAGTTGACTCTTGTTCTCCTCTGTTTTTTTACTGTTTCAGTTTAACTATGATATGCTAATTATTGATTCCTGGGTGTATCAAATTTTAAAAGTATGAATAGAAGATACCAGTCGAGTATGTGAAGTGTTTCAGGGCCAAGGGGGAGGGGAAGTAGACTATGATAGAAGACACAAGAAAGGAGTCTAGTGAAAGAAAAGACACAGAAAGGTGTTAGTAGGCTGAAAGAGATAAGGAAAGAGTGATTGGAAGTGAAGAAATAGCACATTTGCCTCTGAAAGAAAAACAGAACCCTAGAGCTGTATTTGATCATTCAGATTGGAACTTGTTACCCTTGAGCTGTGACTTTCTGTCAGGTGAGATCTTGCTGTAAAATGTATGAACGCAAGAGCTTTTTTTAATTTCTATGAGATGTTCTTTAAAGATCATAATCATAAGTCATTAATCAAATGATTAATTATAAAATAAATGAATCAAATATCTTTTGTACAAGCTAAAGAGTCATAAAAATTTCATGAATATCAGATTAATTTCGCTATATTCTTTACTTAGCTGTCAAAATAACAGGAAAATAATTGTTGATGTATTTAAATATCACATTGCTTAGAAATTGTATTTCTAAGATATGTTCTTCAGAAAGGTGGGGGAAAATGTTGTTATATGATCAGTTCAAATGCAATACCATATAGAAAGAAAAATGTTTTCTTAGCTTGGTTTGAAAAATCACTGCTACGACTTAATAATAAAATATCATAACAAATCTCTTATAAAAAGTCAGATTTCAGACTTAGCTGCTCTTCAAATTATTTAGCATAAAGCCACATGGGCATCCTCATGTTTTAATATTTTTTTTCCACTAGGAATTCTTCCGCCATGATTCTCCCTGACTTTTATTCTCTCTCTAACAATACAGCAGGAACACCTTTAAGCTCCCAAACTCGCTTGATTAACCTGTTACAGGTAAGAAAGAGACATGGGTTGAAAGGGAGTGAATTTCAGAGAGGGATGCAGGGCACAGGGCAGTGATGATGGTGCATCTTTGCACGGGTGTCTTTGCTTCTGTGAGCACAGACTCTCTCCACGCGCAATTTAGCAGCCTGCACAGCCAGCCCACAACATGCAAGTCCCTGCTTTCTCATTGAAATAAGTCCATATTAAAAATATATTTGAATACTGTATCAGAAAGGACATTCTGTCTCAATAGATGTGTTGTAGTACAGAGAGAGAGGTAATAGATTGCTTGGAAAATATCTGTAAAACAAACTATGAAGTGAAAATGACCAATAATACCGCCTAAAGTCCTGTCTCTCTAATACATTCTAACTTCTGCAATTCTTGATGCCTCTTTTATAGAAATATAGATTTTGGAGTACTTTAAAATATAGACATCTGGCTCTATCCAGTGGCACACTAGCCATGCTGATCTGATCTAGCAAAGCACTCTCATGCATTCCTAGGCTTCACTGTGTTTTCTTTTGTGCTTAAATTGCACTCTTCAATACTTGTTTGATTCTACCAGAGCTCTAAGCACCTAGATCAAACCTTGAGTGAACTTAAAAGTGGGTCCTCCTACATCTGTTAGAATACAGAACAATAGCCAGTTTTGAAATCTTCATACTGACTTGAACATATTTCAAGTAAAGTGGGAAAATAGAAATTCCATCTACCATTTGGAAACACAGAATTGATGGCTTGCTGATCTTTCCTTCCTAAATATTCTCCCTGCTCATTTTGTGGAAGATGTAGATGAAAGCTCAGACTCGTCATCTCTTAAGGAGTCTCATGCTATCCAGATCACAGGCCCCTTCCCACTCTTATATCTGGCTTTGTTTCCAGTCAAAACAATGGCAAAAAGAACAATGAGGATAATGCAGCTGGCATTTTTGCGATGATGTACCAAGAAGACATATGAGATTCCAGAACTATTAAGGACTCTTAATTTCCATTTTTTTAGCAAGTTGACATATTTTTTGTCATTGACTTAATACCAGTTGAGAATTCAATTTGTTTCATTTGTATGTGACTAAGCATGAAATATTACTTTAAACTTTAGTTAACTTTAAAATCTGCAGAGCTGAAGTAAATTTGTTTTTTCCTCTTATGAAATGTGAAATAATTAGTAAGCTCAGAGGGAAAATGACACATTACAAAAAACCCTGAATGAAAATATCCAACTGGACTAGTAGGATAGAGAAGAGAGGGGAACAGGCAGAATCTCAAAATGTTAAACAGCTGTTCAGGGTTATAGCAGGACGTATGGTGGCAGGGCTGGACCTGGAAGCACAGGGAGGATGCCTAGCTAAGGACAGAGAAGAGAAGGAAGGTGGAGGGTGGACAACACAGCCATCTGTCAGACTCAGGCTGTGGTGGGAACTCCCCAGTGGGTAAAAAGGTTCCCCTCCACCTCCTCCTGCCCCACCCCATCAGTCCCATGGCTTGCTCAACTCTGTGGGCAGCTCCCCCTCAGGCCCAAGTGCTGAGTCACCATTTAGGGCTGAGCTCAATGACTGGGCATGCTGCGGGCTGCAGTAACCTGAAGGAACATGACTCTGACTGTGAAGTCCACAGCCAGGTGGAAATATCTGTATTTTTCACACTGACTTGAAGTGACAAAGAAGTTTGCTGGAAGCACTGTGAAAGATGTGGACTGTTTTTTCAGGATATCTTACAAACATTTTCAGTATAATGCCTAGAAATATTTGCACTCTGCTATTAATCCAGAGCACCATTGATGAAGTTACTGTACTCACACTAGTGTAACTAAGAGTAAAATTTGGTTCCCTGTGGACACACCTCCCATCCACTCATCCTCTTTGCTACTGCTCCACCCCATCTCCCCTGAAATGATGGATTTTCATTAAATTGAAAACATCTCTCCTCGTGGTGTCATCACAAGCACCATAATGTGTGTGTGCTGTATTGCCAAGCATTGCTTAGCAACGGGACCCTGTGTTCTGCCAACTTTCTTTTCACGCTGTCAGTCTGAATTTAACTGAACTTGCTGTGTTGTGTTTCAGAGGACTGGCTACATGTCAGTAACGTGACTGATGAATGCTGCAAACATACAAACAAAAACTGGCACTGACCCCCTGTATTTAATAAATAGAGAGTGTGAATTTCAAGAAGTCACTTTAGATTTACATTATTCAAAGGCAATTTTTTCACAATCATGATAATTCATCTTGATAAATCCTCATAAAACACTAACCAATTGGAAAGTATAATTCAACACTTTCAGTTTTGAATTTACATTCAGTGGGACTCTATGGTTCAGCCCTATACAACATCTACCAGTCAAGAACCACTGTTGTACTAAAAATCACTGGTCATTTATCACTTAGTTAAATAATGTGTTGAAAATTTTGAAGGTTTGCATTTGCAAAATCACCTAATCACTTAAAATACTGTCTCTTAAATAAGTTATATGGAGTTGGAATGAATGGCTCTGGAAAATCAGATTGTGTTCCCATACCACCATGAACAGAAGACTTCTCTAGGCAATGCTCAGAACACTGTAAAATTGGATGGAGATGCAGATATCCTGGAGGACACCAGCTTTTGCAAAACTGAGTTCACGGCTTCAGTTTGGTTAAACAGCTGCAGGTCTAGCTCACTACCTTTTAAGTTCAATATATTTGACAAGCCCAAGCTGCTCTTATAGTTTAAAATCATATAGTGGAATCTTCTGCCGATAAGTTGACCTGGTTCAACTTATTCTTAGCCAAATTTCATTAGCTGGAGATCTGAAATATTAGATTTGATTGTGAAAGGTTTTGTCAGAGACATCAAATCAGCGTATATATATTTCCATTTTTACACAACTCAGATTTTTTGATTGTCTTGATGGAAAATGCTTCTCTAATTGTTTTTAGAAGAAAAAATATAAAGGTATACACATGTATACAAGACAAGCATCATTGTTGTCTTGGGCACAGAAAATATGAAATATTAATAGCATAGCAGCCACAAAAGAAAATTCATTACAAAGTAGAAGCAAACTCATATTTAGGTGTTATCTGTAAATTCAGTCAACTAAATATTGGGGCTGTGTCATCTGAAATGCACTACAGTATGCAAAGCAGCCATATGGGGATGCAAATATCCCAAAAGACCCAGATGAATTTTGTGCTTTTCTGAAGAAGCTGCTGCAGTCCAGACAGAATTCCAGAAAGGACACATGTAGGCTAAACGAAGGATCCCTGTATATCTACAGGGAGGATATCTGCAATAGACCCACGCAAGATTTAGATTAAGATCTTTAATTAAGACTTTTTTGTGTGTTTGTCAATATACACAAATATTGTCAATATACCTTTACCTATTCATGGTTACCTACATGCAATCCAGAGCCTTCCTACAGCACTAAGGAACATGTAGAGTGAGACTTAATTGCCCAAAGACAGTGCCTCTGATGAAACATGTGGATCTTTCTCATATCCTGTTTCATCTAGCTCTGTGCAACTGTCTTGGATACCCTCAAATGTCGAAAATGGCACTATGTGCCTGCGTTTTGGCAAAGAAATCCCACCTCTTGTATCTCAGGTGTATCAGTCCACCCACAGTGTTTTCCTGCTGGAAGGCTTTTCTGTCAGTAAGTATTCTCTGTTAGAAACACACTTGTGTGATGTAGCAGCTTTTGGTGGCACTCCTATGCCTCCTTAGAAAGTAGAGGAAAAAAAAACAGTGTTGAGGTTTTCTAGGCTTTAGAAGGTTCCAGCTAAAGGCTTGGGTAAATCATGAATGGGAATGGTTCTGATATGTTTTGGAAAACCCTTGTGCTGTTTCTAATTGCCTGTAGTAGAGGCTTCTTACAGACAATTATTCAACTATTTAATTCACCAGTTACTGAGAGCTTCAGGGGACAAAATTCTAGAAACACAATATTGCTGCTGGTTCAGGATTAAAATAGAAATCCATCAAGGAATCAACAGCTAATGGGAAGATTTTGATAATTTCTCCCAAAATATGTTTCTAAGGCCTGTATTACCCAAGACTGAGATGACCACTATCATTTATGAAATGAATTTGTTCTTTTTTTGCTGACACAAAATCAGAATATGGATAAAAAACAACTGAGAAATAATGGCTAGAAACTATACGCTAGACTTATTTTACTTTTCAGGCAAGCATGAACCAGTCTGCAAGGAACAAGTTAGACATGTTTGCTATAAATCTTGAAAATTACAATGGAGCTTTGGTAAATTCACTAAAATTATGTTAAAGTGTTCCTACGTTGTTTCATTGTTCCTACATCCTACATTGTTTCAAAATGTGGTCATTTATAATTTTGATAAGAAGACCTTTTTCATCAAACACCCATTGCTCACTCTTATCTTCCTGGAGCTGTTTCCACAAATATTACTACTGATAGGATTTTCTCCTTTCCCTGTTGTCTTATATTTCTCCATGATTAATATTTCTGTGGGTTCTGTTTTCCTGGAACAAGTTACTTTGCTATCAAATGTAATAATTATAATTGTGTAACTGAAGAAAGTCTACTTGTAGATGGAACATGTGAGTAGCAATACTTGTGAGGGTACAGGCTGTTCAGAGGCAGAAATTATGATCTCATAACATTTCTGACTTCTTGTACAGCCTTACAACCTTCTGGAAATTTAGTATATTATAAACTCATACTTGTGTCTCTTCAAAGACTTTTATTAGACCCTTAATATACATATGTACTTTGCTTTTTGGTTTCTTTACTTTTCTAATCCTTAGCTACAAAAGTTTGGGTTATGTTCACTGAGGTTCATTAGATTTCTGTTCAAGAGCAACGTCAGTTCAAAGCTTACTTTTAGCTCCTACAATTGGACACGAAATAAAGATGCTTGACTCCAGTCAGAAGGCAGAAGAGAATCAGAAGCCTTTATTTACAATTCATGCAGCCTTTTTATAACATGCTGCACTAAAAAAGCATATCATTGGTCCATAGGACTGACACCTCTCTCCATTGATCAAGCAATAGAAAATACCAAGCAACACCTGGGAGAGAGGTTTGTTATACGAAAAGGAATATTGTTTACTTAGAAATAGTATGAGAAAAAATTTGTTATTTACACAAAATTATCTGGGAAAAAAAGGAAAACAATTGAAAAGTTCCCTTGGGAAGGGCTTAGCAATTCTCAGGCTCAGAAACATCGAGCCCACATGCTGCCACCTCATTCTAGTTGAGTTCACACTTCTAATCATGTAGGGTTTTAGTAAAAAGATTCTCTAGCCCCCTGAATGCCCTAAATTGCTTGATGTATGTAGCTAGGAAATCAGATCAGATATCTAGTAAATCTAGATGCGGACCTGAAGACAATCCCCATATCCCAGGCTTGAACACTCCCAGAGCTTGGTAAAATCTGGATTCGCTTCTGACATTCACAGCCAGCTCGCAGCTTTATAATAAGCTGAAACAAAATCTCAGTGTGAATATTTCCTAATTTGGGAATATTTTTGCTTATGCCCAATGTATGACTCAGACCATATCTAGCTAATTCTAGGAGTGTAGAATGTTATCATTTCTTTTGTATGGCCATGTGATGTCCAGAGAGAAGCAGAGAAACTCTGCTTTTCCTGTAATTGATACATTCAGAAATACTTTAATGCCCAAAAGTAATACAAATGGAATCTAAAGAACAGATAAAACTTGATCAATATCCTTAAATGTTGCTTACTACTGCTTACCTAAGCCGTATGCCAGCAGGCTAAGAAACCACTTGCTAATCTGTCAAAAGCTGAGTTAAATAAACATTTTGATTTCATGGTAAGCACTCACAAAAAACCAAATACCAAACCAAACCAAACCAAACCAAAAAAAATATTCCACAAAAACAAACAACAACAACAAAAAAAACCCAACCAAAGAAACCCCAAAACAACAACAACAAAAAAAACTTGTCTAAATATTTCAGCCTTTCTCTGATACAAATGTATCAGACAAATAGTGACCTATTTCAACAGTCTCTTACACACATACATGCAAATATCCCTTCCTTTATGCTCTTTACTAACTTGAATTTAAGGTGAGACCCTTAAACACCTACACTGCAGTGATGGAAGCACTATCTCAGATAGCTGCAATAAACTAGTTTTTGTGCCTATATCCATCTTCTTGCCATACCACTGAGCTTTGAGCAAGCTAATTTACTCCATCTTTCAATGACAAACAGAAGCTTAGGCTCCTGGAGTAAGACTGACTGAAATTGAAAACCTCTGTCAAAACCTTGGGAAACCAGGCTGGAACTGCAGTTTGGGTGATAGACTCAGCAGATATCTGGGAACAGACATCCACACACACATCAGACTTTCATAAAATTACAGAATTGTGGAGTCATAGAAATCATATTGCCATAGAACCATGGGATGGCAGGGGGTGGAAGGAACTTTGAAGATCATCCAACCCCACCACCAGGAACAGGGACCCCTTCCACCTACTCCCTACATGGCCCTGGAAGATACTTTCTCTTTCATGTTCTGCCTGATCCCACATTTATCAAGGTAGTAATTTGTCCTGCCACTCATTCATCAGGTGTGGGAGAGGGAGAGGGAGAGGGAGAGGGAGAGGGAGAGGTACATGACATGTTCTTGGGGTGTGCCTCCAGTGTGCCTTTCAAGCCCATAGGGCTGGCCTAGCATCATC
>VYXD01014925.1:192296-225857 GCA_013397195.1 Hylia prasina | reverse complement strand
AGAGGGAGAGGAGAGGAGAGGAGAGGAGAGGAGAGGAGAGGTCCACAAATTGTTTCTGAAATGTTTTTCAGGGCTTAGACAACACTTCTTTTAATCCAAAACTTAAAAGTCATTAAATCTTTATTATGTCTTTCCCTGTTTCCTAGCCTGAAAAGCCATTGTCCTTATAAGAATGTTTATGGGCCCATGATGCATCCATCTGTTGGGACAAATCGGAGTGAATAATTTTGTTTTTAAAGCACAAACTTTTTGGTACAGAAAGTCTCCTTTACTGTCGCAATTTCATTAACTGAGCCTGTAGGATAGCAGTAGCTGGAAATACATAGAGGATTTTTGTTCTGCTGAATGGTAATAAACCAACAATTTTCTGTGTAAAAACACTATTCATATTTAATGCTGGTCATCTTCTCATGAATGGCATTCAGATATATGCATAAAATAATTTACTGGCAAGTCAATACTACCAACCACTCCTAAACACTGGGTGGACTTGAACAGCTCAAATAGTCATCATACACACCCTCAACTGTGTCAGTTTATAAAGGAAAACCACAAAATGTGATCATGTAAGAGCATTTTACCTTGACTGGTTTTATACAATCCAGGGGAGAGGTACTGCTTAAACATTTCTTCACAGCCAAATATTTTAGTAAGTGTTTAAAATGAAGTTGTTGGGAAGAAAAGGAATACTACTGCTTAAGAATATCCATATAATCTGTTTTGGTGTTTGAAGATTTTCACACAAAGTTATATTAAAAAACACATTTACCTAAAACATGGAAGATAGCCAACCTTTTAAGGGAAGTTACATTGTTAAGTAATTTTTTTTTTTTACTGTAAATAAAACTTAGAGGACTGCATGAGCTCCTTTAGCAACTCTTACAGAAGTTAATAGCTTTACAAATTTTTCTCCAGTGATTAGACTGCTTCAGCAATCTTGTTCATGTGATAATTTTTCTGAATCCTGTTTTATCTGATCCTAAATAGATCCTGATTTAGGATCTATAATCCTAAAGCATTTATGTATTTCCCATGCCTTTTCTCTTTAAGATGGTTTTTAACTGCTGACAGAAGTACAGTCGTCACTTTAATCTGTTACCTGTTCAAAGCATGTTTCCAAAACCAATTATCTCTACTCTGAAATGCCCAAACCCCTATGTGTAACCACAGGCAGAAGCCCCTGATTCAGAGCATAGCTCTATCACCATGCAGCAGAGAGAGGCACCTGTTTCAGATGAGACAATATATGTCTACTGATTCAGAAAAAATATTTTGCAACTGGCTTTTTGTCTTTTCATTCTTGTGAACAAGAGATACATTTTTTTATTAATGAGGTCAACAGAAATTATACCAAAATGTAGAAAAGGAAATATTTCTACTGGATATCTCAAAATAAAAATAAGATTTCAACAAGTTCTTGTAGTATCCCTATGGATGGCATCACATAGATGCTGTTCTGTAGCTTTTTATAGTATGAAGTGTAGGAGTTGTGGAATATGTATGCTTTTAGTAGCCCATTGCCAGGAAGAAGGACTGTACAGTAGAGCTTGGAATAAACCCAAATAAAATTTCTTCAAGAAGTCACACATAAAAAAAATTTATGTCATTAGTCTCTCCAGAATTATCATGTATTGACTCATAGTATAAATGCAATTTTCTATATGCACATATAAGCTCAGCATAAAAATCTAGGGTGCAAGTTTACCATTTTACCAAGTGGACTCTTTTGGACTGGTATAATAAACTGGACCTCACAGAATTGTGACTGTTTTCAGTAGAAAATTCTGGGGAAAATGGAGCTTTTTATTTTTTAATTTGAATGCAAGAGCGATTTTACCTAGTGTAATAAAATGTAAAGGAAGCATAAGACCACTCCAGTGCTGAGCTATTGAACTTATTCCATACACAAAGTATAAACTAAATTAAAGGCATCTGAAGTCCTTGAAATCAGTATAAGGAAAAACCCACTCTATTTTAAAAAGATTTTCAAAATGTAATAGCTTCTAAAGTTTGTGCTAAATCCACTGAGTCACCTCATCTTTTCATTGCTTTCTCAAAGTCTTTTATTTTAACTGCTTATGTTTTTGTATGAGCCTGGACCATTTTTCTTTAAGACAGTCACTGGTGCTGATTTCTGACCGCACTGACATTGGAATAGCTTGGCCTTCTTCAAGTTACTTTTGATCCACAGAGCTCATCCTTTAATATATTCTAGAAAGCACTCACAAAACTGCACTGACTGAATGACTGTTTTCATAATCATATTGTTTTTTGGTTTTTTTTAAGTAACATTACGGTTTTTCTTAACCTGTGATCTCCTATACTTCAGCTCAGATCACATGTTTAGGGCCATTTTATAATCATCTCATCAGTGACAGATTGGTACTGTCACATATCAACACTGTCTGAAAAGGACCTGGTAGCAGAAGCTTCAACAACGATTCTGCGTTCTGCTCACTGTCAGGAGCTCAGCATCATTCTGAGCTCCAGTCATAATCCCAGTCAGTAACAACCCTCCATAAATATGGAGATCAAACAAGGAGCAACATCCCTCCTTGAGAATAAAGGCCATCCTTCTCTGGATAGGCAGCACTGGCAACAGTGAATGACAGAAATTAACTCAGCAGGGATGAAGCACCGGATGATTGTGTCACAGGAAGGAGAGTCAGAGCGCTGCGTCAGCTTCTGCATGTAGGTGTCGTAGGCGTTGTTACAGAGAGGGAAGTGAGGTCAGAGATAGCTGTGTCGTAGCAGAGGATGACTAAGACGAGTAGGGGAGGAGCTCCCCATTGCAGATGGCTCAGCAGAGAATAAGGACAGCAGGTTTTGATGTTGCTGTGGGATGTTGCATCTTCTGCGGAAGAAAAAACCTAGCAACTCTTCGCAGAAGTCTGTAGGAAATGAATGGAGGGAGGTGTCTTTGGTGTGTGGGAGGTTATGTGAGGAGCTGTGGGGGAACAAGGAGAAAGGAGTCTGAGGCAAGCAACATGAGTCACAGCACCCACCACGAAGAACGTGAAAAGGCAGTAAGCAAGCCTAAGACTACACATGAATATTCACAGAGAGGAGGTGGGAGAAAGAAGCTGAATGACTAAACTACAAGTGTTTAAGATTTGCCAAATGCAGTGTGCCGTGCATCAGCCTGAGAATTTTAGTTTTTGTCATGAGTTTCAACACTCAGTATCTTAATCTGCCAGCAACTTTCACAGCTGCACGACATTCTCAGAAGGGCTGCCTAGAGCATGCCCATGGAAGCATTTCCCCATTTTATTCAATGCAGAGCTCCTTTTGAGTGTTCTCCAACATTATTCCCATCTGGTGTGTCTGAGAACAGGCTTACTTGCAACTGACATGCAGTGGTTGGATGACAAAATGGTTATGTGAGAAAATACATCCCTTTTGGTGACATGGTCAGTGGACTGTGATTACCAGGTATGTCCTCATCCACCTGGCAAGAGGCTCTTAGTGAGCCAAACAGTTTAGAGGATCAAAAGTGCTTTTTTATTAAAGTTTTGGGGGCTTTTACCATCCTGCTTCTTATTAATCATCTCAACCAGATGGATGGAAGGTGAAAGCTGTTACAATCTGAATGTTACTGTTGAAGAGGGTTTTGTAAAATGAGTCGGGGCACTCAGCCAAGCTCCAAGTGAAAATGTGTCAGCAGTGCAATTGACACCTGAGCTGATAATCTTAGTTGCCAGTGACTGCAGTGTATTTTGCATCATGGTGTTCTTTCTGCTGTAAAGAAATTTCTGCTGCACAAAAGATCGGACTGACTTTCACTAACTTTATTCAAAATCAGAATTTAAATAATAAACATCTCTAGAGGAATTGCATTTGTTGCAATGTATAGAACAGAAACTCAATGTACCATTTGTTTTTACCAGCAAATAGAGAGAACTATGCCTCCATATTGGGTAACTTTGCTGAAGCATGCAATCAATCAGGATTCTTAAATCACTTATTTAAAAACTGGTACACAAATCTTTAACAGAATTAAGCTTAATGCTGGAGTCCCAGAATCAGGCAACTGAATGCTTTTCTCTGTACAGGAGTCAGATGTACTCCACTGAGTTTACTGTATGAATTGTTACTTGTCACAAGAATTTCAGCAGATACTATCCAGCACCAAAACCATGACATATTGAGGAATTAGGCCAAATATTTCTGGACAGACCAATTTTGCACAATTATTTTGAAATTTTCAGAAAGGAAAAAAAAAAAAAGTGTGGGACCAAAAGCTGATAGGAGTGAATGCAAGTGATGTTAGAACACAAAATTCTGTTCTGTGGGATTGTATATCATATGTTCTATGCTGACATATTTTTTGGCCAATTTTTAAAGTATATTAGCCTGTCCAATCACAATTTAAGGATTATCTCCAAACTATTAGGTGTCCATATTTATTTCATGTTATTTGTCAAGACCATTATTGGTTGGTTAAACTTACAAACCTAATCAGTACATAAAAATTACAGATCTGTAATAAATGTGACTAGTATACAATGGAAATGTTTTAATTAAGGCAGCCAGCAGTATATCACTCCTTTATTGATATCTTGCTATTAATAGCCCTGTTAACAGCTCCAGCTGTCAGGGACATTGAGGTTTCCATGAAGTGAATCCATTTGCAGATTTAGCAGCATTTATCTCAAATGCCATTCATTGGGTCAAGGCTACATGGCAGTGGGTCCCACCCCTCTGGTCCCCTTTTCTTTCTGACTCTGCTTTGTGTATCCTTGACTGCCCTCATAAAAGGGCTTCCCTCACATGGAATCCAGAGTGTTGGGGAGGACTGATGTGCACTCAAATCTTACTCTGACATGAATTTGGGATGCAGCCAAAGTGACCTCAGAGCTGGGACTCATTCACAGTTTCTCAGTACAGGCACAGTCCCTGTTAGCTTTCCCTTTGATTCTTTGGTTTAATTTTATTTTTCTCATTCTTCCACAGGTTTCCTGCTTCGTTAAGACATTTTCCCAAATTGTTTCCGGCATATTCACTGTCCCTTGTGGTAATCTACTCTAACACTGTATTTGTTCAACTGTCTGGACTTGACTGCATGTTGCCATTTGATACAAGAGGGGATATAGATGGGTTCTTTCTCCTATATGTGTGAGTTTAATAGTTGTTCTTTCATGTGGATTCCTCTGAGAGTCACTCTGCTTTTTCAAGAGTAAATCACACTCTGCATAATGATCATAGCTGTCTATTTGGAGAATTTCTGCATGATTAGAAAGTGTGTGCATTTCTGAGTCCTCAGTCCTGCCATTCAGCTCCTTACCCTTCTTTCTATCCCCTCCAAGGGTCCTTCCTTTCCTGGAACCATCCCATTTTTTCACTCCACATTGCAGAATTTTCAAAATCCTCGCCAGAGGAGGAAATTTGGGAAATTTGAGAGTTGAGAATGTATTACTTTGTACCATGTACAAAATACACACTGGTTTGTTCACCAAGGGAACTAATTTCGAATGAGCTTCGTACCAGGATGGATCTTAGAATAGCATTTTGTTTCCAGTAGAAATCTCATGAGTGCATTTTACAGTAAAATCTTAGCCACTCTGTTTAGGTTCACCATAAATTTTAGTTAGGCTCCTTTTTATTTTCAGTGAAACCTGTGTCAGTATGATTTTCACATTCTCCAAGAAATGTATTGCAGGAATATGCAAGGTAGAAGTTAGGCAACATAGTACCTAGCATAATTTGCAAGGCACAAACACTGCAATTACACACACACACACCCCTTATAGACATATACACATGCACACAGAGACAATAATTATGACTCCATAAACTCTGGGCTGAGAATAGTTGACACAGAAGGAAACAAGACATAAAAATTTCTCTGGCAGTACTCCAGTACTGCAAAGTGAGCTACTGCTGTCTCCCCTCTGATTCCCCAAAAGGTGCCTGCATTTTTCCAGATTATTTTAGTGAGTAGCAATTGCACATGCCTTGCTGGATTGCTCTTAGGCATTAGCTTTGTCACAGCAGTTACTCTCCAACATCAGGACTTCTTGAGGAATTCTCTTGCTTGGTTTCATCAGAATTCCCTCTACAAATCCAGGTCTTCAAGGAAGACACTCTTTACAGGTGTGTGGTCACAGGGGCTCAGACTCCACTGAAAGAAATTAGACACAGCAGTAAACCATTAGTAACACTGATATTCTGGTACTTAACTCAGATTACAATGTGAAGACATAAGGAATACAAGATGCATGTCTGGTAGGCAAGACCCTGCCATCTTCAGGGTATTTCAAGACTGAGAAAATATGAAGACACTCCTGAACCCTCAAATAAAGATATTATGTTTGCTAACATGAAAACAATACAGATAAGAATAAAATTCTATTGATTTTCCTCTGTAACAAGTTCTATACTTGTAATTTTCAGTCCGCCCAAACAACAGAGTCAGTCTAATACCTGTAAAATAGGTTTTCCATATCAAGGCCATGTGGGACAGAGAATTAAGCAACCTGGTTTACTGGAGGGTGTCCCTGCCCATGGGAGGTTGGAACTGGGTGATCTTTAAGGTCCCTTCCAACCCAAACCATTCTGTGAGTCTATGAGTTTATAAATGTGATGGTTTTTAAAAATAAAAAATAACAAAAAATAGGAAAACAGGAAAATTTTGTGGCATTTCTAAAGACTTTTGCAAAACATGACTGGATGACTCAGGTAAAATCTTCTCCTCCAAAGATTAGGAGAAAGAGGTTTTCATTAAAAGACTGAACAAATAAAAAGAAGTATGAAAATGAAAGGGCAGGACATGAAAAAAAAATAGATGGTGAATGGTATCTTGAATTTTTCACTCTTTTCCTGCTTCCTCCAATAACATTTTGCATACACAAAAGGGAAATTGCCTGGCTAGAGCAAAATGGTTTCCAATAAGACCCTTGGGACAACCCTTAAGTCCCTCCAGACCTCATTGCTGACAATATTTTGCCATCCTGGTGTTCAAGTAGCCTAACAGGGAAATATGTTTGTTCACTGCAACTCTGTACCATTTCCTGGCAGCAAGTTATTGAGTTAAATCTCCCTCATCCTTTAATTTAAACTCTTATTGTTTGCAGTTCTCACTGTTCTAAATGTTCTAAATGTTCTCAATGTTGGCAGCTTTGGCACTGTTTGTACCAAACACCACAGGGACAATAAAGTCATGTTTTGTGAAATTGCAAGGCACTTTTATTTTTGCTTATAAGCTGAAGTCCTGCTGTAGTATCCACCGACCACAAAGAGTATTTACCTACCTGATGGCAAACCCTTCACTCTTGCAGCCCCAGATGCTGAGATAAACTCTGTCTTTCAATCTAAAGATCCACCACATTCAGAATTTGTAAGAGAACACAGGTAAAATGCCTACTATAGACCTATACTTCTTCTACAGCCAAAAATGTCTTCAGATCACAGCAAAAACCAAAAATTCCCACTCTTCCTCAAAACAGGTGTAAAATACATTCTTCATGCTGAGTCCTGGCAGCAAAAACAGTGTTCAGGATGTCTTGATAACTTTTATTCCCCTGCTTGCAGATTTTTGGCATACTTTTCTCCCCTTATTCCCACAGCTGTTGTGTAGAAAACAAACAGTAGTCATTTGAAAATGGTGTTATTCAGCTATCTCAAGGCTAATGTCTGCCAGCTACTGCTACATTTCTCAAAGGTACACTTCAGTCTCATTCCACCTCTGCCTAGACTGCAGGAAGCAATTCTTTCCTAGAAAAGCATCCTTGGTACAAAGTTCTTCACCTACAGTTATAGATGGCAAGGAGGTTTTCCAAGATAAAGGATAAAAGAATGATGACAACAATTATATTCACATCCTTAACCACACACGCACAAAAATTTTGTTCTCACTGGATTCCTAGAAAGTCCACTATCCTATTATTAGGAGGTTTTCTTGTGCATCCAGTGCTCACATTAGTAAGTCTATCCATCTGGTCATACAGAATAAAAGGGAATAAACCTTTTATTCCACACTGTGAAAAACAGAAATTAAGTCCTTGCATTTCCTTTCACACAGTGAAAAACACTAGTCATGCAAAGACATCAAGAATTCCCTGAAGACATGTACTCATCAGAGCCTTTTTAATAATGCTTCACATGATCATCTGAACAGGCCCTTGATTAGTTTTGTGGGTTGCAAGTTTCCACGTGGAGAATTAGTCTCTTAATGGTGAATGGAGATGCTACTACCAGGTGAAAAAGTTGAGAATGCAGAGAGCTAACTAATGATTGTTGATTGTTTAGGGATATGAAACAAAAATCAATCAATCAATTGATTAATTAATAAGCTTGTTGCAGAAATGAACCACAAGCATGTGGGAGAACAATTATGCAACTTTCTAAAGAGTATTTCCATCCCATTTAATTTCCCCTAATATCTAATAGACCATGTACATTGGAAGCAATTCCACAGAACTGAAGGTGAGAAGTACAGAATATATCTACTCCTAATGTTGAAATCAAACTTTGGAAGAATTCATAATATGAGGAAGCAGTGGCCTAAAGTGAACAAGAGACAGGTGCTTCTCTAAAACAACCAATTCATGGCAGTTTGTTCAAATTTTTTTACTTTAAAGAATCTCTGTAAGACATAAATCTCTTTTTGCTCTCAATTTTGAGAACAGAATTTGGATTATATTAGCATGAGTAAATCTACATTGTTTCCAGAAAATACCCACAGTGCATCTGATTTTTTACTTCTTTGGAACTCGTATAGACTCCTAGAACTAGATTTGGTGGTCTAAACACAGGCATCTGGTGGCACTTGAGATATCCAAGGTAGTTCTGCCTATCCTCCTGCATGGACAGCCAGATCAGATTGAGATGGGAATTTCATAGTCCCTGTAGCTTCCATCCCCAAATGGCACTATAACCTACGTTTAGGACCTTGCCAGACTGCCAGGTTTAAAATGAGAAGGTACAGAACACAAAAGAGGCCCATATTTTTATTTGGTCTTCTATTTGTATTTTAAATATAAAGAGCTACATAAGGAAATACAGTCAAGAAGAAACACGTTAAGAATCTGTATTTTATTTAATTTTTTTAAAAAAAACCACTAATACCCATCCTGCTTACCATTAAATAAAGAGCTGATAACAACAGAAATTATTATGCTAGTAGGGTATCATCAAGCCTGAAGGCTATTTCTGGTGCTACTAAAGTGTCAAGAACCACCTTTGCCCTGAAAGGCCACCCACTTTCAATTTTAGATTGTTTTAATCCTTCTGGAACATGCCAGCCTAGTACTCAATGGGAATAAAACATGTGCTTCATTTCTGCCTAAAGGTGAGATTGAAACCATTTGTTTTTAAACCTCATGCTGTCATTTATAATTAATGGTATGACCCTGACTACAGAGCTTGAAAGGAGTATATAAATTTTCAACTGCAGCTCTCGTTTTGTTGTTTGGCAACTATCCAGTTTCTTAAGCTTTTATCTTTGAATACAAAAGGTTTTTTCTAGAGATTGAGTGCTTCATTTATTTTCAGTACTTTTCTTATTTTCATCTACTAGGAACAGTGGTGGATAGACTTTTGCTATTTCAATCTGTTTGTTAAGCTAGTGTCCCCCAAAATAGTGTAGGGAGATCAGTTTTCTTTCAAGAAGAATACACACCAGCAGCTCTTCTGCAATTTTACATTTTTTCTTTTAAATAGTTGGTCTGGCAAAGCATTGCCATTTTGCCAGAAATGCAAAGGGGCATTTTTTTCATGGTAGATGTACTAGCACACCAAAACAATAGCCTTGTCACTCTGAAAGTCACAGATCTAAAGGAAATTAAGGCCCTGTACATACCGTAAATATGAGCTATGCAATTAAAGTAACACTTGGTGGTTGGAAGGAATTGCCCTGTAATTAGATTATTGTAATGTGTGTTTGAACATGCTGAACTGAGCTGAAAAATAATACACATGGGGCACAAGCCTAGGCTCCTGGAAATCACTGGAAGTTTAGCTACCCACTTCCCTGGAAGGCAGAATTGGTCCTTACTTTTTAAGTTTTGTTTACAAACATTACATTGTCCACAAAATATTGCATATATTTCTCAACATCAGCATTCTCTCCAATGGAACAGGATTCCTCAATACTCCCAGACGGTAAGCTATTGACACAAGAAACTATTTTGTCCTGTATGGCTCATTCCTCTCCCTTCATAAATGTAGATGTCAGAAAGGGGAAAGACATGGGACTCGTATTTTAAGAGCTGCATTGTTGTTCCCTGTGACCAGCTGGTAGACCTGTGATTTTAAAGAACAGGAATGAGTTCAAATCACTGTTACCTGACTGAAGCAACAGCATGTACAGTCAGGATCACATTGCCCTGAACACAGCTCACAAACAATGGCACCACCAGCTACAACTGCTAGGAAACAAGACAAAAGTTATGGGCAAAATTAATATCTTATATTCATTTTCTGTTGGAGGACTCTATTAAAATTTTAAGGTACAATTAATTTCTAAGGAATGTAAAACTCCTAAAGACACCAGAAAGGACCTTATTTTCCATATGGTAAAAGCACATGGGAGATGAGTGGTTTGAACTAGACACCTGTATTAAACCCTTAGAACTGTAAATTAAGGCAAAATGCTGAGGCCTTAGTGAAAGTGAAAGACCTGTTTGTCTTTAGACTCATCTTGAATCTTGCATGTAAAAAGGTGAAACAGACTGCAGAGAGGAAGAAAAAGTTTTGGTTTCTTCATCTCTAAGCATGCCAATCACTGTGTTTGTACAAGACATGACACAGATCACAATAAGATAGCAGAAATACTTCCACAGACCCCTTGATTTTGCCATGTTGGCTTTTCTTCCTAAAGGCCTTCCAAACCAGCAATTTCCCTTTTTGTTCTGGAAACAGAAAACAATGGGATAACTGTTTCCTTCCCTAAAGAAGGATGTGATTGCTGTCATTTCTTCACCGGCAAGGAAGGTCTTGTCCCTATTTCAATAAAAATTCAGCTGAGAATCATGAACCTTCACAGACATATGCCAGGAAATATATGACACAAGTATAAACTTTTTAAATTAATTTCATGAGGGGAGAAAAACTATACCCTCATTTATTAAAATAAAAATACAGTGAGGGTGATCTTAAATGTCATGCTCAGGTCTTTTCAAATGCTCTTAATTTGACAGAAATAAATTAATGTAAATCTCTAATTTTCACTAGCCCAAGGGCCTTCCAGCTCACTACTAAGTTTGAAATGAATAAGAGTACAAAAAAAAATTGCTATTATTATCTTGGTTGCCCTAGGGGAAAAAAAAAATAAAGGGGAGGTAATTAGTTATTATACATGTGTGCATGTCATTAGATGTTTAATGTGATATGTATAAACTCTGTCTGCTAATTCCATTGGAGAAGAAAACAGTATTCAAAGATAAACATGTAGGGCCAGAAGTTACATATAATTTTTTTCTGTCTTAGAGATCAAAATTTTGAGGTTTTTTGAAAATAAAGACTCCATATATTTTCCTAGAGTTTTATATTACCCGAAAATATCACTTTTATCAATAGAGTTGTATTTTCACAGGTTTATTGGCTATTTGACAAAGGACCCATGACTTCTTATGATTAGTATGACAAAAAGATAGGGAAAAAAATCAAATGTGTTGGCCCATGAAACAGAAAACAAATTATATGGAATTTTTTTTTCTCTCTCTTACATGGAAAACCCAACAACTAAGTAGTGAAAGTCAAGCATGAATATAATCCAAACAATAGCATTATTCAGGTACTTATAGAGTCATTTAAATCCAAAAGTTGAGAGAAGAGTCTTCAATTCTATACTGGGGCAAAAATCATGTAAGGTTGAAACTACATTTGAAGAAAAAGAAAGAAAAGAAAGCATGTTACCAACATATTTTTGTATTTAAAAACAGTAGGATTTAGATATCTGTTTATTAAATCAGTTTTGCAGGTTCATTTTGAGGAGTCCTAATAACACATTCATTTTTTTTCTCACAGAAATGACTTAATGATTTCCCAGGTCTGTACAAATTGTTGTAGAGATGAACATCTAATCAATGAAACTACTTCATTTTGCCAAGTATTTGGTAGTCAACTTTGAAAACAAAGTGTTTAGTTTGATGCTGTCTTTGTAAGATGTCTTCTGATGGATTCATTCTCAAATCAGGGCATACTTGGTCAAGGTTAACTTTCTCTTCACTTTCAATTCTTTGGCTTTGCCAGTTGTTAGTGTTCATTAAATCCTTTCTTTTCAACACAGGAAAGGGGGTTATACATAGTGTTATCCAAACAGAAGTCCTGTCTGCCTTTCCAAGGCTAGCATGGGAGAATGAGGGAAGACAAAAAGAGAGGGGAGAAGAGATGGGGAAACAAAGCAAATGGCCTGAATTTAAAATAGTAAGTATGTTTCCCATTGGGCTAACTGTACATTGACTTACTACTGTCAACTAAACAAGCAGCTGGCAAAATATCTCTATATATTCTTCTAAAAAATTTTAAAACTCTTGAATTTACTTCTGACACAACCTAGTTATATTTCTTCATTTTTTTTTTTTCTAATTAGGGTGGAGGATGGGGTTTAGGAAAGCAGATTGTAATTACTCCACCAGATTAATTTTCTTAAGATCAAGTCTTTTCTCAGCAGAAAGAAATATAGTCATGCTATCTCGTCACAGTCTCAATTCCTATCACAGTGAATAATCTCATAATATTCCATACCCAATTTCCTTTCATGACAGCTTATGCTGCTTGGTATAATTCTGTGAAAGGATCAGATCTATGTCTATATTAGATTTGTAAGTGTCCTATAGAAGAAATAGCTACAGAATTTATAGCATCTTGAAGTAGGTATTATGAATTTAAAGAGTAAAAAATGTATCACATTTAATTGTAGTTTCACATATATCACAGTAATGTAACTTCTGTCACTTCATGTAAGTCCATTTTGATTAACCTCAATACAAATAAAAAGAAAATCAGACCAACCCTTGTAGATATGTGGGACTTCAGCTGTATTTGTCATTTTACTGCCGTGTTCAAACATATGTTTTCACACACAGCACGTTGTACATTTATATTTGAAGATCTCTGCACTTTATGAAGACTAATGGATGATACTTCACAACAAGTGTATCAAGTAAGGATTACTGCTACAGTTATTTTTCATCTATTGAAGGTTACAGCAGATTTGGGTTTATTGATTGATGTGATATATGTCTTTTTGTGTTGAGCTTAGAAATGGAATGGGTGCCTTTGTTGTCAGTTGATGCAGTTTAAGGAACAGCAAGAAAGCATTCTGTATTTTCATTTCTCCTTTCTATATTTAAACAAGAAACACTGATGACATGCTCCTTTGCTATGCAAATGAGAATACCATAGAAATACTAAGAATGTTTCTTTAATGTCTTTCTTTTATACCTAATTTCTACCAAACCTCCCATGATATCTGCCTTCTTCCCTTGTTTTTCTGTTACCACCCACGCAGTATGTGCGGCATCCAAACATGCCTTAGCAGCAGCACATGGCTGTACCTCTCTCTGGCTACCAACACCATCATTCACGTAAGAATTACAGTCCTTGTCAGCTTGAAGACATGAAGAAATAGAAATTTTTTAGCCCAGCTCCTCTATGGATTTTGTAGTGGTTTGACAATGAGGCATAAGTTTAGTAACTTATCTGTATTAAATGGGCACTGACAGAAGTGCAGGACCGAGGCTTACGGTAATGGTAGCTGTGGAAGCATCATCTGTCAGCTGTGAGCACAATTCCCAGTTTCCTCTTAAGCACAATGATTTCAGATGGCCTGATGCACATGTCAAAGCCAGCAGCTTTTGAAAATGTGACACTATTTCACAGCTCTTTCCTTTGCAAATGAATAGGTTCAGCCTGTCATAAAAAGCTATTGCTTCCATCAGGGAAAGGATGAGAAGTCAGCTCAGGTTGTACCAAGGCTTTAGAAAAAGTGTTAGCCTGATCCTCTGCTCAGAGTCATCTTAAGGCATCAGCCAACTACCAAGGCCACACACTGTGACTTGACAATGCAACACATGCATGGTATGATCAGACTTCACATGGCAATTTCTTGCAATGGAGAGTGACTATGAAGAGTGACTTCTCATATCTGCATGGAGTTTGTAACAAATCCAGCACACTGTGTTTGAAAATGCCAAACCAGCACAGAAATGAATAGGAGAGTTCTCTCCATGCAGGATCAAGTTTCTTCTTTAAACTCAGTGTTGCATTGACCACAGCTGGCAGTAAAGCCCCACGCAGCCACTTGTTTGCTCCTCCTTTTTCCCAGTGGGATGAGGAAAAGAACTGGAAAAACAAAAGCAGGAAAATTTGTGGGCTGAGATGAAGAAATAAATAGGGGAAAAAGGGGTAGAAATAAGAGATGCAAAGGCAAATGCTCACTATCTTCTCTGGGCAGGTCAATGCTCAGCCAGCTCTGAGCAGTGACTACATCCCATACCAACCACTCTCCTTTCCACGATTTTTATGGCTGAGCACAAGGTTTTATAGCACGAGTATCCCTTTGGTCCATTCAGGTCAGCTGTCCTGGCTGCCTTTCTTCCCAGTTTGTGCACATCCCCAGCTCCCTGCGGGGGCAGAGTGGGAAAAAGGCAAGTTTTGATGTCATGCAAGTACTGCTCAGCAACAGCTAAAATGTTGGTGTGTTAGCAGTTTGGGATTTAGTCACAAATCCCAAACGCAGCACCATATGGGCTGTTGGGAGGAAAACTAGCTCCACCTCAGACAGACCCAGCACATCAGGCTATTGACCAAAAAAAATCATGTGTGCAATAAATTATCGATAATAAAGAAAAATAATAGTCTGAAATGTCTACACTCTTGCCCAAGGTAACAGACCATCTACATAATAACCATCTGCACTAGATCTCAAAGTAGTTTTTTTCTGTAATAATACTAGCTCACACCCAAACTGTTGATCCTCTCTTAATTTTCTGCCATGTTTCCCTTGAACTTTCATTGTCTTTTGAGAAAAAAACTGAAAAGCTCTTCATTCTTGTTCCAGTGGATATCTCAGTCCCACTATTACAATGATGTTAGAATAAATTGAATGTTAAGGAGAAAGTGTAGGAAGCCAAACTCTATTTACTTCAGTAGAATTTTTCTCACTTTAATGCACTGCTGTTAGTTAATCAGACATGACACTGGCCTTACACAGTTAGCTTTTCTGGAGTTTTATAATATAAGAAATTGCTCACTGGTAATCAGGAATCCTTTTTTTTTTTTTTTTTTTTTTTAAGAAAAGAGGAAATAAATATACTACTTCTGGTAACAAATACATGGGAGCAACACTTAGCTTCTGATAGTTTAATCACACATGTTAAAATAACATCTCAGAGAATGAAACTTTTAATATTTTGACCATATTACAGATATTCATTAGTGTCTGTATACAGTGTTTTGGGACGTTGGTGTAATTTACCAGGTGGTCCATCAATGCTCCCCAACGTCTCAAAGTAATGTATCTGTATGATCCCATTGCCAATACCTGGAGTTTTTAGGTTAAGGACTTCCTGAAGACTGAATAATGTGCTTCTATCTTATAGTGCAGCTATTTGTAGGTCAAGTTTGATGCATTATAAGACAGAAGCACTGTAAATTTGACTTATCTCTCCAGAGTATTAGTTTGTCTTCAGATAAATAGGAAACTAAATTCCACAGAACTGTTTAACTGGTAAATTCTACCACTGAAATAACTGAATATTTTCTGAATCAATTTAAGTTTGAATATGATTCATTAATTCATTTCCCAAGTCCTTCCATTTGCCATTTCCTTAGTTTTGTGGGAGTTTGAGGAGAAAAAAACCAGATGCTGCATTTGCAGTTCTATTAACCTTTCTATATATTCCCTCAAAAGAAGTGTTCTTTGTGAATTCACCAAAGGCTTCATGACCCAAGGGAAGGATGGTTGTACCTTATTTATGGAAGTCTAGAGAATTTATTAGTCAGTGTCATTTTCATGAGGTCTAACTCAAATGTTCCTTTTCACAAGAGGAATTCAGAGAATTGCCAAGCAGCAGAAGACTTCTAAAAGTTTATATTTTCAAGGGCAGGAGACAATCTTGCGGAGCAGTCACTGGCATAATTCTTTGTGCCAAGAACTACAAGGTTCACACAGTCAACAGCAATGCAAAGCAATGAGGCTTGAGACAAGGAACTGCTTGTTTATAAATGGAAGTTGGCTTCTGGATAATCATCGCCATCTTCACAAAACTTAATATGACATTCCAGGAAAGAGTGTTTATTAGTGCTTAATGGTTCCCATACCTGGACAATGTGTCTGATGACAGTGACTTTTGTTTGACTGTAGGATTGTCTTTATCACCCTAATTCAAGACTTTCCAAGGAAATAGAGACAGTTTTCTTAACAGTTCCACATAACATTGCTGTTATAATTTAATTTGTACAATGCAGCTACGGTCCAACCAGTGGTGCTCTGGATGTAGCTGAGTTCTCAAAGTCTCATTAAAAAGCTTGGTATTTTGACTTTTAGGCCTTTTGCAAGACTAAAATGATTCATGTTCATTATATATTGGTGAGGATCCATGTTTGAATTATTGGAATAAGATTCCTGAATAACCAAGTAGTCTAGTGTACTTTCTAACACTCCTGTTGACTATTATGGGATTTTTACAGCCATGAAAATTTCACCTTGAGAATCCTTATAGAAAGAACTTTTTCTTGCTTTTTTTAGGGACATGGTTTCTTCACAGTCTTTACAATATGTAAGGAATCTAGTCTTAGAAGGGAGAGATGGATTTTGGGTGCAATTTTCTGAGCAGAGTAGTTCCCAGGATATTCTACGGCAAGATTCACAGTAAATAACACTTTTCCAAAGCTGCACCTGCTGGAATGGAGACCTATAGGACCACATAAGAATTTGTTTTAAATGTGATTTCCTAGAAATCATGATTACTGAAAAATTGTGAAACTGGAACCATTTTACTTCTCAAGACTTACAGAAACAGAAGAAAATAAAAAGAATAAGGCATTCACTTGTTTAAATTTTCAGCTATTTAATCCTCCCTAATACTTTTTTTAAGAGTGACTCATGATTTTGAACTTCCACAATTAGTAACCCTTATTTTCAAAACAAGAGTTTTGAATATCAGAATTTATTTAGGCACCACATGTATGTGCATTCAGTACCAACTTTTTTTTTTTTTTTTTTTTTTTTTTTTCCCCCTGGGTAACCTTGCCAAAATTCCTCCTAATGCTATTAATTTACATGGAAGATTTCAGAGTAGTCTGAAAACACTGAAGCCTTAGGACACTCCTGTGCTGTTTAGTCACTTTATTCATTTTTAACCCCCAAATCCTCCATCCAAGTACTTACCTATGGGAAGAGTCACAGATCAAAGGGTTATTGTGCTCCGGGAAAATTGACACCCTTTGATCATTTGGCAGTTGTTTTTCTCAGGCATCGTGGGCCATTCTCCCCCTCTCCTACATTCCTCCTCACACACATGCTGCTTATTCCAAGCAGATGTTAGCTAGTGCATCTGCCACTTTGATTCTCAAATGACTTTCAGAGCCATATCTGCTCTGTATGAGCTGGCCACCTTTGAGGCTTTCTTTATGTTTGCTTCTTCCTACTTTATGTTTTCATCCTTGTCCATTTCCTATATCCCACATGTCTCCATCTCGTCCTTTTGCTTTCCTTCTATATTTTCCTGTCATCTGTATCTTTTCTAAACTGCTGTCTTTTTTTCCACTCCCTATTCATTCTCATTTAAGAAAATGCTGAGCAAGAAAGCAGCTTAAGGTTTGGTAATTGTAGATAAGGACAGAGAGATTAGGTGATTTGCCCAAGGCCACACAGAAATTCTGTGGCAGAAAGGTGAATTGATTTTAGGTCTCTGTGACTCAACAGACTCATAAAAGAAGTCTTATTTGAAGGATATATTTTAAACATCAAATCAAAGTTTGAATCCAAATGAAAACAGCTCCAATTACAGGGCTGCTTTTATCTGCAGTTTCATCTTAGCACACGGGCTGTGTCTAGACTTCCCAGGTGGGGCATGCCTGTCTGACTCACAGGCCTGCTTTTCTTTCCTTCGGTCTCATTTACAGCATGGCTGAGGTACACACCCAGCCCCGCCAGCTGAGGGCTGCAATATAGATGTACACATAGAGAGTGTCAAAGCTTATGTTGTCCAAGTCTCTGAAAAGTACAAAGTTCTCAAAGATTTGGTCCCTGTTAATCTAATGATTGAAACACAACTTTTTTTCCTTTTTTTTAAACAAAGAAATTATTTTTTGAAATATAATCCTTCGTTGGTGTTAGAGGCAAACCACCAGTTTATCCAAGACTTCATTGGCATGGCTTCCACGTAGAGAGTAGCTGTTTGCTTGTATCAAATTTCTTAATGGAGTGATAAACAAAGCTGTTTACTTACACACTTCAAACCAGAGTATAATGTTGCTTTCTGCTCTACTCCAAGCCATAATGTCATTATCCTTGGCACACAGCTACTAGATAATTTTGTCAACCTCTCTGCAAAAATTAGCTCTGCAACAGTATTGAATTCTGGGGGCTAAGCCAGTGCTTTGGCCTGCCACAGGGTAACTCTGTTTTGCAGCCACCAGAGAATGTTTGCTTAGAAAAACAACAACACAAGTTTATGATTCACTTTCAGACTTTGTTCACCTAAATTACTTCTTTGTGCACTATGGAAGAAAAATAAGAAATTCCAGAAACTCGCACACACAGCATGTCCTTGTTTATGCCTTTTAATTATGTAATATATGCACACATAAATATGTAAGGAAGGGCAAGGTGATCTTTCAGTGAGGCTTTTCAAGTTAACTGTCTTTTGCACTGAAGAAGCACAGTCTGCTGTAAATGAAGATTTAGTATCTGAATTTAGTTTTAAGCTGTGCAACAGAGGGAAAGCATGCAGTAATTTGAGTTTTCTTTTTATTTTTAAATCCTGAAACCTGATCTGAACTGAAAGCATAACTACAAAATGTGGGTTGTTCAGGGGAAAGGATAAGGCTGGGAATTCGAGACATTATTTTTTCCTCAGAGGTGTCTTGTACAATGAAAGTGTAGAGCTTACCAATGTTTAAAAAAATAGTTTCAACATCTGTTTATATCCATATTTTTACCTAATATGTAAAGAGAGCCTCAGGTTTGCATGAAGGAGTCCTAGAAATCTGTATATTCTTTTTTAATTCAGATCAGTCTTTTGTTGTATTCATTCTTCCTCTGTCATGTCTATGTTCTCTTCCCTGCTGTATCAGGTTTTAATGAGCAATATCCACTCACTCAAAGAGACTGGGTACAGGAAAAGATAATTGACGATGTAGAGAAGACTGGAATCCAGGCTAGGAAATCAGGAACTTTGAACTCTACCAAATTGCAAATTCATTATGACACTTCCAGTGAAATCAAAGAAATATTGATTGGAAAAAGAACAATAGATTTTCTTGGCAGTGTTCCAGCTAGAGATGGGTAAAATTCACACAGCTGTTTATATTATGGTAGCACCCAAAAGTTTCAAATCACAAAGGAAATTGTTTTCTATCCTCAAACACTGATAATCTGTGATGAAGTAAAATCCTGTGACATGTTAAGGCTGCATTAAGACCTCTTCAGGCACTTTTACAGAAATAAAATATAAGTAAAAAGAAGATGTTATTGAAGATCAGTATAAAGGAATAGTAGAAGTACAAATACAGAGTTTTCATGGAAGACTTTACAGAAGCTGAGGGCACAAAAAGCACCAGGAAACATAAGAGGCAAGGAAAAGGGTTCCGGTTGGACCTTGAGCAGACAGAGGAACACATCACTCCATTAATGAGCAAGTAACAGCTAGCTTCATTCCTTATCACAAAAAATTTAAAAAGGAGATAGTAAACAAGTAATAAAAATATTGAATTTTAATGAAGGGATAGAAGCAGAGGATGGAACAGAGACATAACAGCTTACCAAATATACTGGACATACTCATGTGGACAAACCCTATCGAAGTGCACTCAAGAATGCAGAAGAAATGAGGCAAAGTGATTTCTGATCTCTTAGAAAAGTCCTGAAGAACTCATAAGAGGCAGAAGACACTCCAAAGAAGTGAAGAAAGGGAGGAAAACAATGCATTGCTGAGAAGTGAAAGGAATTTTGAGGGAAATGGGTCAGTTACATTGTTTTAACATATCTGAAATATCAAAATACATTATTGAACAGTCTATTTGTATGGACTGAAAAATAACCGAGTGGTAAATCAAGTGGTCTTTTCTAGTAACAAACCATTATCATTTTTCAGTAATGCACTAGTATAATTTTCTTAACCAGGACGACTGACCTATTGACTAAGGAAGTAATCCAGAATTAATTAGAGAAGGCATTATTTGTGATTTATCTTGTCTTGAACTTCAAACTACTCTACATGGAGAAAACTGGGAAATTTGGCTTTTATTAAATCCATATCATAAGATTGGTACACACTGCTTGGAAATTAAACAGACTTTGAGGCAGTTCCAAATTGTTTGCTAGATAAGTAATGGTCTGGAGGGTCTAGAAATAGGTCCCTCTTCTACATGTTCTGATCTTAGTTACATTCAATATTTTTCAAGTACTGCTTTGGGCAGGTATCTGAGTTTCTTCTGTCATTGTTTTTACTGTGTAATAAAGTAGTTCAAATGTATACTCTATCTCACCAGAAAAAAAAAAAAAAAAGTTCAGCTGCTTGAAAGATCTGAAGAACAAGTTTATGGACAGAGGCACAGAGGGTCTTTTTCCAGATACTTTCAAAGGCAGCTCTTTTTCATCACTGGTTAATGAAAACATAGGCACTTAGAAGAACGACTTTTCTCCGCATCTAAATTACAGATGCTTAAATCAGGAAAGCTGGATTCAATCCCTTGATAATGAAATTGAATACACTTCTAGATGTCAGTTATTCTCAAAAGTGAGAGTTACAAAGCAGTTAGAGGAGTAGAAGTTGAATGATCTAAATTAATTACCAAAATTACTTCAGATTGGTAGATGATATGCAATAAATACAAGTGTACAGATTGCTCTGAGGAAACACAACTTGATTCTGCAAATAAAAAGTAAGAAATATGTTTAATTGCCATGCTGCAAGTAGAAAAAAAAGTGAATCATAAATTGAATTTATTACTCCTGCAGAAAAAGACAGCCCTTATTCTGATTTTAATGACTATAAGCATTTAATAACTACTTAGACAAACATCTTTCAGGGAGTGTTTGGGTATTTGCTGCTCCATAGGGGGATGCTAAAAGATTTGTTGAGATCATTTTGACTAGTCCTTTGATACAGTAAATATACTAGAAGAAATAGAGGTTATAAATCAAAAGCCTTATTATTCACATATGATAGATGGAAAATCAAGCCATATAAAAGGAAAGTAACCTACACGTGGAAATCTAGAATATCTATGGCAACAAGCCAGGGCTGGGATGCAAATCTGTTAAGCCACAGTCTGGAATTTAACCACAAAACTGTCTTTTCTCTAGCCTTTGTATTCAATTTAGATAAATTCAAATGTCTGGATGTTTATCCAAACCCTGTCAGGAGTGATCTTCCCCCTCTGACTACATCCCTTTGTGCAACAGGCCTGGCTCCCCCTCCTGAGAGAAGACCTAGCAAGTCCTGTCTCCTCTCTCACATCCACCATCTCATTTTTAATTCTTGGCGCAGACTCTCACTGCCCTGCCAGGCCTGTCTCTCTCACAGGTTCCCGGGTGATGATGGAGAAATCACTTTGCATTTTGGACAGCCTTAGCCCCAGGGTGCATTTCGGGTCAGCTGGGAGTGTTGAGGGGGCAGCTCAGGGCACTGGCACGGGCAGGCAGAGACCCCAGTGTTCAGAACATGCTCTGCTCATGTTACAAGAAGGCTCTGTGAGATTTAAAATCTGCTTCTGTCAGAAACTTCCCGTTCAGACAAAAGCTAACCCAGTTATGTAAGAAGGTGTTAAATGTACATGGAAAAATGATGCTTTTCCAAGAAGCCAGGCAGTGATTACATTTTCTAAATCTGCAGTCATTTTCCAGTAACAAATAAATAATCAAAGACAGCACATTCTGTGAAAAAATAATAATGTTGAACTAAAGGAGGCAATTGCCATTTCAAATCAATAAAATGTAGTTCCTTGTATTTTCATGTTAAACAAAAACAAACACTTGCCCAAGGAAAGCAGCAGCTAAGCTGTTTGTTTTTATATTCACTTGGATCCTCAGATCTCTTCCAAGCAGACTTGTGGATAAACAGGTTTGTTTACCAAAAATCTGCTCATTACTGCATCAGTTCTATCTATGGCGTTTCAGATGAAACTGCTCTGAAGACATTTGTTTGCTTAAAATCAGGGGGTACACAGCCTAACAGATAAAACCAGAGGGCTACAGTGTCACAAGTGGGGTTCTTCAGTAATTCTCTCAAACCTGTAGACTCATCTTGAAGCAAATCAACTTTAAAATCAAACCAACAAGAAAAGTCAATAAACATTAAATATGTAAACCCTTTTTGTATTTCTATTTCCTGTTGTGTTTGACACTATTCCAAATGAAGGTTGCTAGCGTTGTTTACCCAGGGTTCCTGAGAACTGGTGAAGACTAGGTCTAAATAACACTCTACCACCCACCTGTTTTCAAAAAGTCATCTGTTCCAGGGCACACAATTCCTCTGTAATGCTGGCTTTCCTCTGTCTCACCTTTGTGTGAGACAGTGCTTAATTTAACTATTTTAATTAGTTTCTAGGACTGCATCCATCTCTGAGAACATGCTGCCCCAACGCTTCCAGGTAAATACTAAAACGTGTTTTGCATAATGATTTGTATTTTTATTTCCATTCTCTCAATAAGGAAGTTAATTGGGTGGGAGGGGAGAGACTTGGCAGACAATAGTACACAGCCATCTTCACCCAACTGACAACTGTGTTAATAGGCTTTTTTAAAAATGTGTTACACATCACCAACTTGACATAGAACAGCTGTGTCCAGACAGAGAACACTAAAAAATACCACCTGGTAAATGATATATTCTTTATGGATAACAACTCATCTTTGGAAGACCAGAGATGTCACTTTTTCTGCTTTGTTAAAGACTGATGGCCACCTATTGAATGAGAATGTACTTTTAAATTGGAAAGCATCTTATTCAACTACTGAATACCTTTATCCTCATGTAGAGCATAGGCAGAATCAGAAGTCAGAGGGTGTCCTTGAGTTACTGTAGTTCTCTGCACTACCAGTACAGTTTGGGGGGATTGTTTTGGGGCATTTTTCTCCTGTGGGCTTCTTTTTGACCCATCTGATAAGCTAACATTTCCTTTTTGCAAGTGGACTAATGCAAATTATCCTTTCTCTGTGGGATATTGGTCATCAGTCATAGTGACAAGGGGCAAAATGGTCAAAATATTGCTGAAAAGGAATGTTAAGTTGATCTGAAACACAAAGGATCAGATGATTTCCAATGAATGTCCTCTCTTTATGACAGGACTCATACAGATTCAGGACAACTTGCTTTTGTAGACTGCAGTGAACAACCTCGATGCAAAAAGAGATTAAGCTGAAACCCCTTTTTATGAAACCAGCAGTCATGTGCTGACACTGAGCAGCAGCTAATCACAGACAAATGTCCTTTGGTTGTGCAGCTTACACAAAATTCTCTTTTCTTATGCATAATATGGATCCTATTATTATTTTCCTCTTTCCTCTTGCATTCATATTTCCCCAGACTAGGGCAGCACTACTATTATTTCCCCCTTTTGCCATTGTCTGTACAGTTTCTATTGTATTGACTGCCTGGAGCGTCTTTCTTCTTCCCCTCCTTCAACATGGGCTGCAAAGCAGCATGCTGCTTGGGCTTTCTTTTCACTATTCATTTGTGAATTTGCATGCTCTGTAGTGCAAATTTTAATTGGAAAGCACTGTCCTTTTTTTAAAATGGCAAGTGTGAAAGAGAACCCATTTTCAATGCACTAGTTCTCCCCGTTTTAGGACCATGAGTGTTTTTCTAGTGACAGCTCACGGTCCATTAAGCAGCTCATAAATGTTGTCCTATTTACTTCTTATTCTGCAAATGGAGGAAGGAAATAATACTCAGAAAAATAATTTTTCTTCCTAGAACTCCAAGATTTGCCAGTTTCCCTAGGGCTAATTTTTTCTCTTAGGAATAAATATACTCCATGTTATAGAGCCCAGATCCTTAATAACTCTAATTGGCAATTATTTTAATTAATTTTCAAGTAAAATCATATTTATAAATATCCAGCTTGTAAAGGACAAGACTGATGCTTAACTTACGTTAGAGTCATACTATTAGTTAGTATAATGTCACAATTAAGTCACCACAAGCCTTTAAAGTGTATTTCTATGTTTGCATGTGAGAGAGCATAAAAATAGAACACCTTTATATTTAAGTTTGCAAAACACCCATTCCAACACTTAAACTGACTTTGCATTTTCTAGTGAAATATTGTGGCCTTCTCTTAGGATCTAGTGTATTTTCTTGTTTATATTAAAAGGGCCTTTTTGTCTGTCTGCTGATTAAGAGAACTGTAGTGCATAAAGGCTCCAGGTAGCAAACAGAGCCTTGCTTTTCAAGGCAATCAGAATGATTTAGATCTAATAAAGAGCAATCCCAGAGTGACTAGGCCTTATAACTTACCTGTGTTGTACTGGAAAATAGCAAAAAATAGCATGGGGAATGTGGTTTTATGTGGAAAAGTGGGCATACCCACAGATGATGGGATAATTGTCCACCTGGATGCAAAAACGTTCTTTTGCTATGAACTAAGAACAAACAAAGCAAAACTTTATTCTAACCACACATTGATGAGGGCAAGTAAAATGACCACCTTTACTGTGCCAGGCATAATCAAGTTGTCATTATAAATTAGTAATTTCTAAAGAAACTTTTGTATCTTTGAATCAAAATATTAGGAATCCTTGTAAAGCATATAGGGGAATGGATCTAGGTGAAGCTGCCTGTAGATGTGAGCCAGTCAGGAAACTTTTGGTACCAGGTATGGAGACACATGCACAGAATCTCATCTGTGCCATGGTAGATACCTGTGTGTCGGGGTGGATGGGTTTGGAGGAGATACTTGATGAATACAACAGTGGTCTCTGCTCCTGTGTTTGCTCCCCAGTGTGAGCTTGAGCCAAGATCACAACAGATTCTGGCACCATCTCCAGAATTGGGCAAAAATGGGAAAGGAATGGCATACTGAGGGATAAGGAAGCTCATTATATAGTTGAATAAATGGTGCTGAGTTGCTCATTCTTATGAGCTGCATGGAGGTTTAGGGCTTAGTTTTAGAGGTGGGCAGGTACAGAGGAAGCTGATTACCCAAGGCCAAGTATCTGGTTGTGGGTGAGGGAGTATAAGGAGTGATCATGATCTGAGATTGTTGGCAGCCCTAGGTGTGGGTACAACCTGTGCAAAGATATGAAGATGCCACAGTGCTCAGATGCCTTGCCCCAGACCCTGCTCCTGGCAGCAGCACATTCTTCAGCAGCCATTCCCAACCCAACAACAGCCCCCATTCCACTGCCACTGCTCCTGACCTTGCTGGAATGTTGTCATGAGGCTTGCCCAGACCATGATTGGCAGGGCTATGTCAATAATAGGAAATAATAGGAAATAGGAATAATAGGAACAATAATAGGAAATTTCTCTTCCAGTTTATTAATGATAATCTGGGATCTGTGATGTCTACTCTAGTCTGCCAATACACGTGTGTATAATAGTTGAGGTACATCATCTCTCAATTCTAACTATTTCCTTTTCAAAAATTTTAAAAGAATATTTTTTTGGCTCTTGAATTTCACTCAGCACTGGTCACTGAAGGTGGTTTCCAAGTGGCACTGCTGCAACTGTCTCCTACCATTTGCAGTTCATCCTCCTGCTCAGCTCTGCTCCCTAGAGAAAAGACTGGATGCAGCATGGTTTGCCCATCAGCCATGGGCCACACCTCTGGACACAACCACTTCTCACCTATCTGTACTCACCAGGTGTTCTCAGAAGCAAAGATCACTCTTCCTGTGCAAACAAACCTGCAGGAGTAAACACCATATCCTTGACTCATTGTGCCTGTGAGTCACTGCTTGTTGATGGGTGGTGGCTTCAAGTGTGGGATTGTAGCAAGGAAACTGCTTTGTTTCTGCTTGCTTTTGTTCCATGAAAAGAAAATAACTACCATAGTTAGTATTCTCAAAGCTCTGTACAAGCCAATCCTTGCAGTCTTCCCATGTGGTAGGCAAGTATAGTTAAACATATTTCAAAATATATGGAAGCCAGGACATAAAAGGGTAAATCATCTACTCAGGACCTAAAGGTAAGTAAGGATCTGAATTCAGAAGAAGTATCTTATGTCAGACAAATTGGTAATGGACTAGACAAACTTCTTCCTAGGGCCTTGCTCAATCACCCAGTTACAGAAAACAAGACAGTTAAAATAGTAAGAGTAGTAAACAGTGTGGAAACTGAAGCTTCAAAAACAAAGCCTGCCCTCACATTAGGAGATGTTTGGGTCCAGAGCATAGAGCACAGTATAAAGCTCAGCTTTATGTCTTGCTCTGATTTTATGGTAGGATGCTATTAAAGTTTACAAAGAACTAAATGTAAGGAAACTGCATCAAACAGCTTACAATTTTTTTCATTCTGCTCTTGCTTCATTTGTCATGCTGGTTCGATAGGACCACCATTGTCCTTCACCTCTTGCCTCAGATCTCCTTCCCTGTTATTTCCTCCACTGTTAGAAATTTCTCCCAGCTGCTTAACCTTTTCCCTTCTCTAAGAAACCCTTTCTCAATATCACCCACCTCCTTTAAGTCACTTAACTGATCCCACGTGTGCCTATTTGCTCCTCTCACCGTGTTCCCACTAGGGAAACATTCCGCTTCTTCACTGCCTGAGGCATCTTGTCAGGGCATTTCCACTTGCATTCCTACAAATAAGGTCAAATTGTCTAGGGAAAGAAGGGGAAGGGGACTGTCAGTTTTGCCTAAAATTGTTATAAGAGGCATCTGGGAAATGCAAAGCAGACAATACTGCATCCTAGGACAAACTGGTGTGGCTTTACCTTTCCAGGGAAAAGGCAAGTGAATTTGACAAAAAAAAAAAGAAACACTTGGCTATCTTGACCCATTTTAAATTAAAATTGATCTTACCTGGTTTTGTAGCATGATTCTGCATAAGGGTGTCGTTCCATTTTAGAATCAGAGGAGATAATTTTGACCTTATAAATATTTTTTGCAGTTTTCTTTACATATTTATTGCCAAAGCAGATTCATTTAAATTTAGTATACACAAGCACAGTAATCTTGAGAAATTGTAATACATAGGAAGCATAAGGAAACACCAAGCAAATGTTAAAAGCCATTTAAAGATTGCACAGAATTTCACTGAACATTTTTGAGTTTCTCCCTTTTGTTATATATGTAAGAATGACCACTTCTTTCTTTAGAGGGCCAAAATATGTGGTATATGAGTTATCTTTATAAAAAGCATGTACATATGTGCTAATATGCATGAGTCTGCATCTGCATGTGCCTTTTTCTGTGTGGGGAGATAGGCATGACATTTGTGGAAATCATCCTGTTTTCAAAGTCTACATTGTTAGTATTGAATAATTCATTCTAGAAACCTCTCCTTCACAGACAGTGAAGTAATTTATCTTTCAGTAAAGATTTTTCAGCTTTCTCATTTAATTAAGAAATTGAGACATCTCTTTTTCCAGATATTATCCTGGCAAGAAATATCTGTTCACTAGTTCTCAGGCAAGCACCCTAAGCCTGAATCAACAAATGGGTTTGGAGGGAATGATTGCTAAGGAAAGGTCGATGTATTTTTGACAGCTGGATTACTGGTTTATACCTAGCTCAGTTTGTTGGCCACTGAATGACATACCTGATTGCCAAAGCAGCAGTTTTCATTGTCACTAAATGTTAATTTTCTTGAGACATTGCTTAGAAAAAACAAGATTCTGAACACTGTCATAATTTACACTATTTCAAGGAAACAGTACTAATGATCTTCACTTTCATCATTTTCCATGTCTTCTCTCTGTTCCAGTAATCTCCTAATTAACAGTTCATTTGGCCTAGGTTTGCAAGGCCTTTGCAAATAGAAAACCAAACATCTTGAAGAAAATATTCTGAGAAGTTATAATTCAGAAGACACTAACTTCACAACTCCATCTGTGAACTGTTTCTCGTCAAAGAAAATAAATGACATTCTAAATGTGAAAATCTCAAACTTCAGATGTATGTATCTGAAACTAAATAATGGATAACTGCTCCAGGAAGAGATCCAGGGGTGGCCATGAACAGTCACTGGGAATATCTCAAACACATCAGCCCAAACATCCAACGCACAGCTGACCTGAGCTGCAGAATGCCTGGTTATTAACACTGCAGTGTAAGCCAGGGGGGATGTCCATGGCTCAGGCACCTGTGGCAGCAGAAACAGGCAACACTGAGAGACAGGAGACTGAGACAGAGCAGAAAGTTATATGATGGTTAGACACACACAGGCCCCACAACTGGGGTTGAGGGGGTGGGAAGGGAGGACATCAGGGAATGCTAAAGTGATAAGCAGAAAGATCAGGAAACTATGGCAGTGAACCAGCTGTGAGAGCATGGAAGGGAGTTGGGAGCGAGACTGCTTTTATTTAAGTAATTAAAACTCAGAAAAGTTGAAAATAATAAAAATAAGGGACTGGCCAAGTTTCAAGGCCAGTATAATTTTAAGTCCACTATCAGATGTAGGTTATTCAAATAATTCAAAGTTTCTTGTTCTGCCCCCCAGGTCACTCCCCAGATCTGCAGTCTGCTCCATTCAGAGGGCTGCTTTTTATTCTCCAGATATGAAGTTTGTAGTGAACAGAAAAACCTTTTGCATAGTAAAGGCCATTTAATTGCAACATATCAGTAACAGATAAGCACCTACACAGATATTGCCATGCTTACAACAGTGTGCAAGAGGTAACTAATTGTGTTAAGTATTATTACCTCCATTTTGCACATGAGGGCATAGGGCAGAGACAGGAAATTCCACACCCAAGATGACAAAGTTCAAAGGGTTCAGAAGCCTTTTGACCGTACTACTTTTGCATTTTACAGACCTGTTTACTAAAAATACAGAACATTTTTATTTACGAAAGACGAGGATTAATCATTTACCCGAGCCATCAGACCCTTTGTACCTGGTGTACAGTAACGTGCACTGCAAGTGTTTGAACGTTTTACAGAGAATTGACAAAGTTGGGATTGGCACGACAGAGCCATGAGTCCCAGCTGGCAGAGGCACAGGCGTGGTGGGGATACCTGCAGGGGGATGTTAAAGGCAGACAGAAAACTTCAGTTAAAGTTGGTTCCTGTCCCAGGCAGCAACAGTGGTTGCAGACCATGTCACTAGGTGGTCTGTACTGTAGGAGGCTGAGCTGGGCCTGCCTGTCTGCTGGGTAAAGAGGATTAGGAGTTTAAATGTGTAACACCCTTTTGCGTTCTTCTTTCACCTTTTTACTGAAATGCATCCAGAAGCCAGTAAAAGTATCTATTTCCAGTTACCTGTAGTTATAGTGCACCTGCATCTTGCATCAGCTGTCTTGAAACAAGCTGCTTTATTTCATTACCACATGCTTCTCCATCAATAAATTACATCTTAGATCAAAAGAACAGGGTTGTCTTCTGTTTTCTAATTCATCTAGTATGCTCAGGCGTTTCCTTTCCTGAAGCCTTAAAGGACTTAAATACTGTAAATGACTTGTATATTATTCACTATTCAGGAGGTCAATATATTCTAGTAGACAAGAACTTCTGATGTGTGTGTATATATATATATATATTAGTTTGTGCATAAGTGGGACAAATTACTCTGCAAAGGACATTTTTATTATGGAAAGCAAAATTCTAGCTTTTTTCATCATATCGAAAGCCTGATTTCAATAAATGTTTAGCTACTTCTCTTCAGAAGTTCTGGCTTCCTACATCCTGAAATTTGCCTCCTCACCTGAATTCAGCTCCTCCAAATCTGTCTGCTTGAAGTCATTCTTAAGTCCTAGGTGCTTTCTAAAATCACTAGCTTTTAATAGTCCTTCTTGAATATTCAAGGTTATATACCTTGCCCTATAAATTCCAAAGAACAGATGCTGCAGAAATTATTACATTGCATTTGGGCATTTTCATTAGACTCATTCTTTCTCTATTCTTGATGTAATTTTTTTATCTCTTCCTGTTTATTTCTAAGGTTTATAAACATAGAGCTGAATGCTGACTCTTTGCATTCTAGCTTTAGTAAACCAGCACTGACAGGTTGCTGGATCTATCTTATGATGTGTCTGACACCATGATAATCATTCAAATCACTATTTATGCATCACAAAATGGAAAGAGGTCCTAGTGTGTAGAGTAAGAAAATGGGTGGAAAGGAAAGCAAACATCTTCCAGGCTCCAAAGTGTCTCAGCTATGACTTTGAAGAAGCACCTGAGGCTGTACCTAACCTTTAGTAAAGGCCCTTCTGCAGCAGCACTTGTCTGACAGGTCTCCATATTTCATCCTCCACAGTAAACACTGAGTTTGTGACTACAACATTCTAACATGTTGCGAGCTACTGTGGGATTCTGGAGCTCTAAGCAGACCAGCCTCAGATGGAAGTGAAGTTCATACTGTGCTTTGGAAATTATAGTTGCTGGCTAGTACTAAGTTAGGAGGCTGGTTCTCATGGGAGGTTTTTGATGTTTATGTATCTGCACATCCACCCAAAGGGTGCCTCTCAGTATAAAATCAGACTACTACTGGTTACAAACCAGTGATTTGCAAGTGGAATTGGATGAACACTGAAGTAAATGTCTGCTTGCAAATTGTGACCAGATAGGAAAAAAAAACAAAAAAAGTACAAATTTGTCACCTGAATCTTTTCAAACAAGTCAAATAACATCTATACCAAGAAAATTGTGGTGCATGACCACCTCTGATGATAGACTGTCACAGTCACCTGGACTTTTTAGTTTTACAGATTATTTCAGTGGAAATAATTGAAATGGAAATGTGTCCATGTTCATAATACTTTTCCTCTATGCTTGATTTTTTAAACTTAACTCGTAGTGGCAGGAAATATGCCTCATAAAAGATCATGTAATTAATTTCTCTTTTATTATAAAGCAAAATTTATTGAAATAACGATGTATTTTCCATCAGATACCCCTAATTACTTAATGCCCTGTATTTTAAAAATGATACCCAGCCCCTTTACCAAGTTTCTGCTTATGGTACTCCGGCAAATATGAAAATATGTAAATCTCAGCTGTTCAGTGTATATAAGAAGTGAGTAAACTCTCTAATACCCAGACAGAGAAGTCGCTCTGGTTTTAATAAGCTATGTACATGATGGAAGGATGCTGTCAGAACACAATGAAATTCCTAAGCCTTGGCAACAGCATATTGATGTCCTGCACTAGTTACACATGCTTGCTGTCATAGATGACAGTCTCCTTTCACCCTGGAAGAAAGTGATCTTAATCAAGGGGATTTATATGCAAAAGGAAAAACATGTTAGCTTATCATTTTTCCACCTACATATGTAGATATTTTAGTGGACTTGCACTGATCTTTGGGCAAATGTTTGCCTTCCAAAAGCAGCTGAAGAATTGAGTAATCTTTACTCAAGAAATTGGTCTGATCATAATAAAGAGATAAGGTGTTAAAGAATTAATGGAGCTGTATCAAAATTTAAAAATTAATGGATGCGTGCCAAAGGATTTGGCTCCTAATTTTGATTTTTCAATTCAAGCTGATCAGATAAAAGTTAATTTTAGGTCTTCTCAAAAATAGTCAGTATTTTCTTGAAATACTTTAATGGCTTGGACATACCATAATTTCTGTTTGACATCTCAGCAAACAATTTTAACTTTTACCAAAAAATATTGCCTGTTCTCAAGTAAGGTGGGTCAGGAGAGCATGTGAAAACAGAAATTAACCAAGAATTAGGTGATTCTGGTGAATCCAGGTGTCCATGCACACGAACATAAAAAACATGAAGAAATGCTATGAATTAACCCTATTATGAGTCTATGAATGGTATTACTGCTGCAATTACTGTTAGATTTTTTCATTGGAACTATTAATATAATTTAATTTACTCAAATTCGTCTATTTTCATGCACAGATTTTCAGTGTCAAATACGCTTTTAATTTCAGAGAGTTTTGGCCCAGACAATCTGTCCAAATATAAAATCAGATTTTCAATACTAAGGCAACCTTTATCAAATTGGACATTTTTCAGACAACAGCCTCTGTTCCAGCACTCACAGAGATTTAAAACATAAAACAAGAACCCCTCAATCTCTTGAATGTGTATGTCAAGGCTTGAGCTGAAGGTTCCCAACTTCTTGTGTAGCAGAGGGTCCCAAGTGAGGAGAAGGCTGGAAACAAATGCAATTAGCATTTGCTCTTTGGATGGAAGTGTAGCTAAGTGAATGCAGTTTGTGGATGCTGAATTCCTGAGGAGCAGCAGTGAGAGCACAGGTCTCTGAGGCCACAGAAGGAAATTAATTCCTCTGCTTTATTTGAGGATACTTGCAAATGAGAGAAAAAAAAAATTCCGCATAGTAGGCCACCATAGCCCAGCAAAACAAGACTTACTGAATATAATACAAGGGCCCAGATAAATAACAACCATAAGAAATGAAGAATTACTATAAAATATGCAAGACATTTTCCTGCTGCAGGTATTCTGTTCTCACATGTCTGCTGCATACCATAGCTACAAAATATGTCTATTTCCATGAACCCACTCATAAAGGTTTTTGCTTTGCTGATTTTTCAAGTTAATGACAGTCAAGGCACTTGGGAGAAAGATTTATTACAGAATCACAGAATCACTAGGTTGGAAGAGACCTTCAAGATCATCGAGTCCAACCCATGCTCTAACACCTCAACTAGATCATGGCACCAAGTGCCACATCCAGTCTTTTTTTAAACACATCCAGGGATGGTGACTCCACCACTTCCCCAGGCAGACCATTCCAGTACTTTATCAATCTTTCTGTGAAAAATTTTTTCCTAATATCCAACCTATATCTCCCTTGACACAGCTTGAGATTGTTTCAGTGATGCACAGGTTCAGCAAATTGTCAGAGTTCTGCTGTGCAATTAATCATCTTTTCTCTATTACAATTTGTAAGTGCCAAGCATATACAGAAAACTGGTTTTATAATATAGTTATTATGGGTACATAAGTAATATATGAATCATGTATAAAAAAAAAATAGAGTGTTCGCTACCACATGGATTTGTGAATCCTTCTCTGCATAAGACAGCCCCCCGAAAATTGTGGAGGCTGTCACATTTAACAGTCATCCTGTTTATGACACTACTTTAAGCAGATCTGCATGTCTGTTATATCTGTGCTTCCCAAACAGCTTCATCTACAATTATGCACATTAGGTTTTTGGGGTTTTTAGAGGGAAACATTCCTAGTTAAAAGAAAGAAAGACAGAAAGAAAGACAGAAAGAAAGACAGAAAGACAGAAAGACAGACAGACAGAAAGACAGACAGAAAGACAGAAAGACAGAAAGACAGAAAGACAGA
>VYXD01014925.1:157145-190690 GCA_013397195.1 Hylia prasina | reverse complement strand
AAGGAAGGAAGGAAGGAAGGAAGGAAGGAAGGAAGGAAGGAAGGAAGGAAGGAAGAAAGAAAGAAAGAAAGAAAGAAAGAAAGAAAGAAAGAAAGAAAGAAAGAAAGAAAGAAAGAAAGAAAGAAAGAAAGAAAGAAAGAAAGAAAGAAAGATAGATGCTAGGGCTACTGCATTGCCAGGAGCATCTCTGAAAGATTCCTTGATACAGAAGGAGCTGAGCGTGACCTTTCCTCAGTGGTTTCTTAGAGGTACTTTGGCAACTCAAACTTGTCCTTTGAGAACCAAAAGAAGCTTTTCTCATTTTTTAAGGAGAGGTAGTCTTACGGTCCAAGCCCCAAAAGCAGAATTCTGAGTGATGTAGAATCTTGTGTCAACATAAGCCACCTGACTGCCTTTGTTTCTCTCTCTTTTAAATATTGTCAGAGTCAAGCTCCTTATTGCTCTACATCAGTATAGGCTCAGAATGCAGTTTCCTATGAAGTATATTAAAAAGTAAAACTGCAGACTGAATATCCCAACAGTCACAGAGGAATTCCAGGGGAATTCCTCCAAACTTCTCTCCAAATGTGTTGGTCCTGTGAATGTTCACATCTTATTCTCTTCCCGTCCGTTTCCCTCTTCAAGGGTTTCTGTGAGAACTATGCTCATTTTAGAAGTCACACCTTCAACAACCTGTTGCAATTCTTACACACAGTTTCTTTTTTGGAACTCAAGAAAAAATATCTGGATTATTAGTGTTTATTGTGCCAATAACTTTTGGAAGTCAGTTTTATAGTGTGTATACTACAACATTCCACTCAGATCAAAGAAAACAAACTGCTCTAATTGGGTTTTGAGATCAAATACTCCAAGCTTTACATTCACTGAGCTACATGTGGCTTAAATTATCGATATTGTACAATCCTGAACTGCATATTTTGTGCTATACAGTAAATAGAGAACATGTGGTTTGGAATGTGTCTACCGTATGGGCTAGTGCTCACAGTAACCAACAGCATCACTGAAATGCACTATCAAGAGCCTAATAAAAATTGATTGTGATTTCCAGACTCAGACCTCATGTGGACAGACAATTCATTGGGGTTTGTGGGTGCTAAAACCAATGTTGAACTTTTTGCATGAGGCTTCAAACCCAAGGAGACAAAGAATCAACATGGCAAATGGCAAATTCTTGCCTCTCTCCCTAATGTATTAAATTACTCTGAAGTACATGAGCAGAACAGGTATCAGAATATGTGCATGCATGGATATTTAAACTGCAGAATTCCACATCTCTTTGCTGTAGCCTTATTTTTTGTACAAGACATAGAGCGTTCACACTTATACATGTTTTTTCCTAATATCCAACCTATAATAAATTGATAGCATTCCTTTTTCTTTTTTTTTTTTTTTTTTAGCTATTCCTCCTCCTTCAGAAACATATCAGTTTGGCCACAAATTTGCAAAGTCATTTTGAAATCCTCCAGATGAGTGATATTGCAAGTATTACAGGAAATGTTTGATTATTAAAGTAAGACAGAATGTAAAGCCTGGCACAGAAGGAATATATGAGTGCATTTAACTGGTTTTCTCACTTTTCAACACTTTTGGCACCAATAAACCTACAAGCACACTTGCTAGAGAGCTGTCACTGACTTGTCTCACAGTAACAACCATCACAGCTGACTACAGTGAAATCTTTTGTCAAAGCTTCAACTGATGTGTTTCTTGATGCTGCGCTGTTTAGAAACAAGTGTAACAGCAACAGGAAGACTTGGGATGTTTTTGAAGAAGGAATGCAGAGGGGGATACACAGCTGTAAGTGGACATCTGCTAGTGCAGCAGGGTAATGTTAATGTGAGAGATTAATTCCTCATTTTCATGGTGCATTATGCAGTTATTAACCATACAACCAGCAATGCAAAAGGACAAAATAATATACTAGGTCATGCTATCCATTCTGTGGCATTAAAATAAAAATAAAATAAAATAAAAAATAAAAAATAAATAAAAATAAAAATAAAAATAAAAAAAGCAAACAAAAGCCCACAAAAACAAACTAAGATCAGAAAATTGTGAAGTCTTTCCTGGAAAGAGCTTATTTTGCATGTATTCTTATTTCTGAGCTAGCAAAAACCTGGCAAATAGCAATTTTCCAGTACTTTCTGCAATTTGAGTTGGAGGAGATTTTATGTAGGAGGCTGGTATGTTTAAAAGAACTGCAGATACCCTCACCAGCAGCAGGCTTGATTTTCAGAATGATCACTCCCAGTATCTGCTTGTTTCAGTAGTGATGGAGGTAAAATATACAAATATCCCACAGTCAGCTGAACACTTTGTGCCCTTGGACCTGAACTGAGAGAGCACTTCAAGCATTCCAGCAGAGCCTGAGGGATTCACCTGGAGACAACAGAAGTGACCAAAACAAATACACAACCTCTTTCAATAGTTAGGGATGTGATGCCTGGCTGTAGTGTTAGTTTCACTTAATTCAACCCGCTGAGGCTTGTCCCGTCAGCTGACAAGGCTTGGATAAATCACCCTCTCAAGCCATGTGGGCACACAAGAGTCAATAAAGGACTTCAGGATGGAAAGAAGGAAATGGTAGTTGTTTTCTGTGACTGCATCAGTGGTGCCAAATGGAGAGATCCACAGCACTAAAACCAAATGGCATGGGCTGACTCGTGCCCTTGCTGTATAAGGCTCTCTCTCTGCATATCAGACTGACTTCTTCCACACAGCACAGGAGCTGGCCCGGCACCTCTTCTGGCTCTTGACTGGTGTCTTTGGGACCCTAAGGCATAAATGTTATTTTAAATGTGTCTATCAATTCCAAGGTTTCTAAAATGGTCTGAGGGTTCTGCTGCAGCCCATCAGGGCAGCTGGAGATGATAGCTGTTAGTTGACTAAGGGTGTGATAGGAGAGCATACACTTACTTGCTAGAGGCTTCTGAGGTGCTGTTGGACTGGTCCATAAAGCTTTTCTTTGGGAAGCCTTAGAAGCATACTGTGACTATTGCTTTGTGACAGTTTTCTGGTGTGGTCCAAACCAGGGCCAGAGGGTGAGTTGACAGTGAAGCTACCTGAATGCTCACAAGGCCTGTGCTCACACACTACTTCACCTGCTTTTATTCCGTAAATTTACTTCATTCAGTAAAGAGCTAAACTATATCCCAAGTATCATTTAGTGACTATAATACTAAATGAGGAGCGCAGAAGAGCTCTTCAGTGGCAAGCAGGTGGAAGCATCTGTAACCCAAGAATACAAGCAGATAGATACAGCTAAATTATATAGTCCTTTTTTCTGCTATTTGCTCACAAGGGATTTATTCTTATTTCGAAAATGCTCGTGTTAATGCATTCTTTTGTAATACATCATTGTATGTATTTTCCATACTTCCTCTCCTATTTTATTTTGTTACCAAAGGTTACTTACATGGAAACAGAAATATTTGGAGGGTTTCTATTTAAATTTTTCTTTCTTCCTACGTCAGTTTTTTGCTTAAACTCTTTGGTTATCCAAGCTGGATTGCTTCTGAGCAAGAGCATTCCTCACATACAACCGTCCAACAAAGAACAGGATAGCTCAGCTGTGACAGGGATGTTTACAGAGGAGAAGCTGAATGCTTGGCAACAGCAGCATCAACTCCCCTACCTGCTAGGCATTTCCTGCATGTGTCTGAAGCCTTAGAGCTCAAGGAGCACTTGAAATACAGGAGAATTTGTCCAAATAATTTCAGCAGATATGGACCTACCAGGTAGACCAAACCCATTTGGGAGCCCTTTGTTTCTTTTCCCTTCTGCTGCAGCTGGAGAGAGGCCAAAGCAACACGTAGTCAGGTGGGGGATGTGGGGGGAAGGAAATGAGAGAGACAATCCACATGAGTGTCTGCATGTACCTGGTTCTGTTCTCCAGAGAGTTAATTTTGTTTCTCAATGTTAGGCTTTTCCAGACTCGTTTCCTGCTTAGGTCAAACCTTTACCAAAGGCAGAACTGTCCTTTAGCAAAAGACAAGAGAAATGGCAATGGTCTTTTCCTGATACCTGGCCCTTGGCTTGTATTGTTACAACCCCATATTAATATATGCATCTACATTTCTTTGCTCTGTTCTGCAGCAAAGGTTGAGAAGCACAAAGTGTACTAGGTCAAATGCAGTTGGGAGCAAACAGCAGTGCAGATATGGATGGCATCCAGGAGAGCTGCAGGAGTCACACTCAGACCACCTACCTACCGTATGCGTCAAAGCTGCTGCAGCACATAAATTCCAGGCAGCTCCTGCTGCCTGCTACCCAGAGCTGCCTGCTGCAGGTCGCTCCAGGCTGGGCTTCATACAGCCCCCTGAATTTTTACTGGCATTGAATTTGTCTTAACTTTTACAAAAGGTAAAATACACTAAGCCTTCCTCTTTTTTTTTGCTTCTCTGGTTTATCTTTTCATTTTATTATTTTATTTCTCCTAAAAGTGAAGAAGTGAAAACACCCCTTAGCCTTATTTGTTGATTTGTTGCAAAGAAAACAACATATTATCCGGTTCTTTATTTTTCTGTTAGCTAAAGTTTAAGTGTCTCTATAACTGTTTTCAATAGTAATTTTTAAATGAAAATTAAACTTTTTTCTTTTTCACTTATAGAGGATACTGCTTCAGTTTTAGAAGTGTGACTGTTTCTACCAGCAGTTTATTTTAGGAAACCTGAAGCATGGGAATGCTTCAGTGAGTCCTGCTACCTTTGTAGCCAAATGCCTTATGAAATCTCAATTTTTAGCTGTACCAAAGCTCCCTTTACAGTCCATGGGAGGGGAAAAAAGAGGGGGAAAAAAAGGAAAAAAAGCATGAAAGAAAGAAAATTAAGAAAATTCACACCTCTATCAATTACAGAAATAGAAGAATGGCTGATAGACTATAAATCAAATTTTTAGTTGGCTAAAGAGACCCATTTTAAAGAAACTGGGCAACATAGCAGTTTTGGAAACAAAGATTAGGGAAAAAGGAGGTTGGTTACTGAAAAAAGGCTTTGATTTAAAACAGTTGCAGAGGATCTGACTGCAGTTTTTAGATACATGCACATAACTTTAATTAGAAATAAGTGATTTTGTGGGAAGGAGGAATTCCAGGAAAGAGATGAGTGCAAAAGTCCCATGAAGCTCTCTCGTATTTCTGAGATACTTGACTACACACAGAGTAATTCCTCCTCAAACATGTCCCTCATCTTTTGTTTCCTCTCACAGTACAAGGTAACACTCCTAAACAGGATCGTGGCTGTTGTGAATGTAGGAGGATTGGCATGGGACATTTAGTGCAGCAGTCATCCTGAGATTTGGAGGTCATACATGACAATCAGTTTTCTGTGTGTCCCTACCAAAAATATTTTAGATTTTCTAGAGCAGCTAATTGCTGCCACGAGCAGTACAATCAGACCAAGACAGACTTTCCACAAAGTAAAAAGCTGTGCAGCAAGTGCAAGAGTTTGTTTACTGTTGTTATTATTGGCTTATTGTCCATCCGGTTTTGACCCTACCTTCCTTCATACTCTTCCCTCTCCAATCTTCCCATAGATATTGGCTTGGTGACTGTACAGATTTGTGCCTGACCCTTGAGCTCTGTGGTGAGAAGTCACCTCTGTGCCACATTCTGGCCCTTCCTGTATCTGTTCTGCCTATGCTGTATCTTCCCATCCCTTTAAGCAGGGAAGTGTGAAGTAGAAATGACAAAATATGCTTTGGGAAAAACTCAGCACCCAAAATTGTGCCTGACTGTGTGTACTCAGTCTGGAGTTAATTCTTTAGCTATTTTTGCCTACCCCATCATAGTGTCTTCTGACCTCAGAAGCCCCAAATATACTGGAATACTGTTAATGCCTTCTATACCCAAATCTACCCAGCAGCAACATGAACTGTGCAAGAAATGTTATTGTTTCACCTACCACTTAAGCATAAATAAAGGGACAGTGTGTTTGAATACCAACTTGTGAACATTCTAGAGTCAAATAAACAGAAATTGCCAAAAGAAATTGTATAAATGGTATGTGCCTTCATATTTGAATGTTAATGGTTTCATTTCTAGTAAAAGAATTGATTATGCAGATTTGATTTATTGTTAGCTCAGCTCAATAGTATTGATTTAGGTATTGAGCATAATATGTGCCACTGCAGTTATTGTTTCCCTGAAATAATTTGTTTTGATTGATTACATTTTTACTGTTTTAATGATACCAGTGATTACGGTACTGGCATAACACATGCAAGCATAATAGACAGGTCTTTATTTCCTGAGCCAGTGATACATTATGACTCAGGGTTATCAGATGCCATGCTTCTTACTGTTCCCTACCCTGAAAGTCAGCAGTGAGAATCCACTTGTACACTAACTTCTTATTATTTTTGGAAACCAAATGAAAATCACACATTCATTACAACCTGATACAGCCAGTTAATACAAGCTGATAGAGCAGAGAAAACAACTCTCAAGTATCAGATAAGACAACGTTCTTCCCATATTGAGGGATATATCAGGTAAATAACACTTCAAAATCCCAGGTCTCAATTCAAAACACTTCAAAATCCCAGATCTCCTCTGGTCTTCTGAAAATGTTCCCCTCCCTGACCTGACTATTGTCAGGAATTTGTCCCCTGAACCTGCACACATTGGTTATTCATGTGCCTTTGCCTTCTCAGAGGTTGGGAGGGAAATGTGATTTTTACAGACACTTTCGCCAGTGTTCTGGAGAATAACAACAAACAAATTGCGAACTTTGGTATTTTTCCATTGTCCTCTTGTTATCATATCTATGAAATGAGAGTACACAGCAGCTATGCCCACATTTGTGGGACAACTGAGAGAGGTATTATCTTAACAGACTGCCAGTTACTCTGTCTTTTAAAACTAGTATTGTTTGTACATGACCTAGAACTACTAGTTTTAGCATGAAGGGCAGCCAGCTTGACAAGATATTCCTTGTCTTCTGATATCCTCACATCACCAGCTTTTGCAGCCACCTTCCTCACAAGGTAGGAAATTCTCAGATACTTTTTCTTTTGATAGCAGACTCTGAACTGATGATCTTTGTGATATTCTGTGTATGGCTTTCTGGTAATTAGCTGTGTCTTTTCCTTATTTAGATCAAGAGTACAAGGTTTGCTTGGGATTTTCTGGTTTTTTCTTGGCAAAATTTCAATTTTTTTCTAAATGGAATCACTTCCTCTTGATTGTATTATGCACCTGCCCCCAAATTTATTGCAAGCACATATTTGCCCTTGTTTCCTGACTCTCTGTGTGTTTTATCAGCTGTACCTTGACTGTTCTTAAGCACTTTTACTTTAAGGAATACAACCTTCACTTCTACCTGTTCTGAATAACATCGTGTGCATTTCTTGCAGGGAATGCTTTGCTTTGATCTTTTTGCCAGTTCTAATGCTTTTAATTTGATCTGTAATTTTTCCCCATAATAACTGTTTCAGTTCATGTGTCTCAGCTTTAATATAAGGGTGATTAAGTGCTCAGTGATCCTGCTTGGCAGCCACCTTCTAATAAAGAAGCAAACCATTCCCTGACAACATTTTTACAGGAGTCCAAGTGCTCTTAAAGTCTGCAATGCTTTTGGGAATATATACCTTTATTTGTGTTCCCAGAGTCTGAATATAGCCCACCACTGTGCTGACCCCCCCCCACAACACCCATGTGAAACACTTCTGGGCTTTACAACTGCACTTGCTTTGCAGTACAACCACTTTTTCTTGATCTACTTAATTTGTTTTTAAACACTAAGGGAGGGGTTGTGTAACACATGAGTGCTCATTTAGAGAGAACTATATGTCCTGTTTTTCCCAACTTTTGATGGACCAAGATTGCTGAAGGTTATGGCCCTCTCACATGACATGAAAAACTCTACTGCCTTCTGTAACACAAATAAATGCTATAGATGGACTATTGTAATGAATTGAATTAATTATAGTTTTCTGACTTCATCAGCACATGTTTCTAGAGTTGTAGTTAATGCTTTACGTTTGACATAGAATAAATATTTGTAAGTTGCAAATGGGAACTTAATGTATGCAGCTTTTAGAAGGCACAGAGGTATAATTTAGAGACAAAAATGATTCTTATTTTTCTTGACTTGTTTTCTGAAAAGGGTTTCATGTTTCAAAAACAGAGAGAGAAACACACTTTAAGGGTGTTTTCCCTTTCAAGGTTTGAGAAAATATGAAATTATGTTACTTTAAATTATAAATCAGAAACACATTTCAATCAAATATATATTTAAGCAAATCATAAATATCTTTATGCAGAGCTATGCTAAATGTATAGATAAAGTTATTGATATGCATACATTTTTAAAAAAATAATTTTGTATTTATAATCATTCTAAGGCAGATCTCACTGGATTCACATTGACTTTATACTCTTCATAGAGAAATAATTTTTCCAAAAGCTGCAAATCTTTTTGTAAACATTTTCAAACACCATCAAAGGAAAAAGCTACATGTTCTAACTTTGATAAAGCCTTCTTTTATTTTTTTCCTCCTCAGCGGCAGCTACTGATTCCTTCTGTTGATAAAACCTTTTTTCAAACATGTCTAATGGAAATTAAAACAGACCTTATTTCAACATAGGTTTATGAAAGCATGATAGGTCCAGACAAATAGATGTTAACAAGACACTATATTGGATTAATGGTACCTGTTCTCACAGATGAGTTCCATGTTTGCCTATCAGCAATCAAGAAAAATTAATCACCTCTTATACATGCTAGATATTTTCTACTTGTTCTATTCAAAAGAAGACAGGTCAGCATTTATTGTTATTTAATTTTTTAATTGGTGCTGACTATTTCCCTCTGTGAAGACTGTAGAGTGGGAGAGTTGTAAGTACAGCAATAAGCAGTTGCACCTGCTGCTTTACCAGAGTTCTTTATTACCTTTATTATTGGACTCAAGGACAACAGATGCTGCTCTTGTTGGGCATCTCTCTATCATCCTTCTCTACAGCCAGATGATCTTCTCCATGTGGGGTAGCAAATCCATTCCCATACCCGGCTGCACTCAGGAGATGGTCAGAGGTGTTGGAGTTGGTTATGTGTGTACTCTTGACTCAAAGACATGGGGGGCTTTACAGGTTGTAGCAAATCAGAGGGAAGAGGGAAGCTACATCCCAAAGAGCAAATAGAGGTTTCAGTCTTCTTATGGAAAGCAAAACACTCAAACTCAATCAGGGCCCACTTCGGCAATGGAGAGGAGACCACTGAGAGAGGATCTTGTCATATCTTTAGGGCAGGTGTAAAAAGGACGTGGCCAGACTGTTTTGAGTAGTGCCCACTGACAGGGCAAGGGGCAAGAGGCACAAACTGAAACACAGGAAATTCCATCTGAAGATGAGGAAAACTTTACTGTGAGGATAGCAGAGCACTGGAACAGGCTCGCCAGAGAGGTTGTGGAGTGTCCCTCTCCAGAGAACTCGTGTGGACACGATCCTGTGCAACCTGCTCTAGGTGGACCCACTCTAGCAGTGGGCATTGGACTGGGTGGCACTAGAGGTCCCTTCCTCCACCATTCTGTGTGTAATTGATGAAATGCTGGAACACACATTATTTTTTAAGAGGCAATTAGAAGGTAACTACTGTGCTTCAACACCATCTCTCTGTTGTGTGTTCATATGGCTCTCAGCACAGCAAAATCCCGTAACAGGAGCCTGTAGATGTACAGGCTGCTTTGATGGACAGGTAATTATTCTCTGAATGACAAGTGCCTGAATTGTCCCATTGGAGCTCCTCTGAGTAAATACAGAGATAATGTGCTGCTCCAGCCATTCAGAGGTGTGGTATCAGGGGTAGTTAGCACTTGAGAAAGGATTCCAAACTGTCCAAGAGGAAAAAGGAGTGTGTTAAAGGAGACAAGCGAGCCAATTAAAAGAGTGGGTAAAGATCATGTCTTGTTGCTCTTGGTCTGTACAAACTTCAGGTAAGAGCAGGCATGATGACCACAGAGTTAGCACAGTATTATAAAATGGTGTCACAGATGTAAATGTTTCCTGAAAAGAACTCAGAGATCCAGCACTGGTTGATGTTTGGAAGAATCTGCAGTTAATCTTCAAATTTTACTTTTGCAGTAGCTGACTGGAAATCTCATATCCATCTTTTTGGTGAACATCTGGATTTACAAAAGCACACTTTTGCACTTTCTTGGGAACTTTCTGGTTGGGCAAACTTTCAGATCCATTAGGTATGGATATGTCTAGTACTTCGACTAGTTTTGACCTTTATGAAATTCTATCTCCTATTCTACAGCTTTTTATAAGCTTTATAAAGTATATCTTCTCTTCCATGGGAAAAAAAAGGAATTTCAGTTCTCTTTCACAACTTTGGTGCTTCTGCAATCATTTTGTCCCAGACTTCACCTGTTTTTTATCCTAGTGAAAAGCTTGCTTTCCCCCACTTTTTTATAACCTTCCTTCTTTCCACATCAGATTCAGGTTTCTTGCTTCTGTCTTTGACGTCATAAAATTCTGTCCTGTGGCCAACCTGGTTTTATTTTTTTTCCCTATTTCCCGCTTTTTCACTTTCTTAGCCTCCTTCCAATCTGCTCTTCAGCTCTTCATGTTATTTTCTCATGTGTTTCAAATTATTTAAAATTCAGATGGATAGGAATTCTGTCTTCCTACAGTTGTAAACTGCTATTTACAGATGGAGACATAAGAAATGTAAATATTTATTAATACTGTTACCTATTCGTCATCTTTATTAGCAATATCAGTAAGTTTTGTTCCTCTTCTAAGCAGCAAATAAATGTAGATCATGAAAAAAAATTTTGTTCTACAAGCCTTGCAGATTTTAACTTCTGAATTTGTCCTAAAGTGACACCCTACCTTTTGATATCATCTTTGCCAAGTTGAAACTGTAATTGCATTCATATACAACCTGAATCAAGTTTCATTTTTCATTAATATTTTTATGTTCTAAAGTCATCCAAAGAATATTACTTTTCAGAGCAACCCAGCCACAGGTATCTTTCAAGTGATCCTTAATTGTTATTAAGTAAAAATTCCCAATTCGTTTTTTACAGAAGCTAATGTCATTATATTTAAAATGGAGTTGGGTAAGGGAAACAGCTGCTTCTGTATAAAAAGGCAATAATTTGCTTGTTTGCAATGGCTGGTTTTAGAAGTTTTTCCCAAGTTCAAGCCAGTCTCTCAGAGCAAACTGAGTATGTAGACATTTTCCAATAACATTTGTTTACCTTTTTATATATGTGCATAAAGAGGTGAGTTTGAGGTGAGCTTACAGTGGGCCTGCAAGAATTCTTCTGAAATTTATGGACCCATTCTGGGATTGCTTAACAACAAGAGAAATAGTCTTGCAGCTAAAACTACATCCCTAGCATTTTACTAGATGTCTTTCTAAATCTATATTTGGTTAATACCTATGCCCTCTTGAAACTGGCAGGGAGTTTTTTGAATGGGCATAGTGCCACCCCAGCAGATGGTCACAGGCAAAGGCATGCCAGAGAACCAGTATGTGCCTCATGTTTGAGTATTAAGCGATGGATTTCCATCCAAGAATGTCAAAATAGATGCAGAACATCTGAGCCTATGGATAAGGGGATATGCTGACTATTCCTGCTCAGAGCTGGATTACCTTTCAAAAAAATCATAATTAAAAAAAAAAAAATAAAATTTTTTTTAAAAAAAAAAAGGAGAGAGAGAAAAAACTTTCTCTACCTGTGAAATTTTGGCACTAGCAAATGAGGAGTAGAAGGAAAGAGAAGTATTTAATTAAATATTTTAACAGCTTACTACACATTAAGCACCTGAAATGTCTCCAGGATAAAAACAGCCTTGTGAGGCATGGCTCAATTTCCAGGGAATAGGCTGGCTGATGTCAGAAGTTGGACCTGCAGATTACCCATCATGGTAGCCCATGTCTCTTTTTTGTTAAACAGCCCAGTCCTATCCAGGGTATGTCACAAATCACATCAATTTAAATTGGTACAAACTAATGAATAACATTGTGCTTGTGCCAAGAAGGTTCTGTTCATTTCTTGTACTGATCTATAATGGCAGTAAAGGCCAGAAAGGAAAGAAAAGAAAGGAACATATTGAGTAGTTTCAGCTGGATCAGAGTTAACATTTATTTCATAGAACACACTAAGCAGGAATGGATCAGTGAGGATCATTGAATCTACTCCTGGCCCTGCACAGGACAACCCCAAGACTCACACCATGTGCCTGAGAGCATGGCCCAAACTGTCCAAGGCTCTTTTAGTGAACTCTCTCAGGTTTCGTGCCATGACCACTTCCCTGGGGAGCCTGTTCCATGACTGATCATGCTCTGTGTGAAGAACATTTTTCCAGAAAATAAAGACATTGCTAAAAAAAAAAAAAAATATGGTTCTAAGGATTATATTGTGAAAGTAAAAGCTTATGCTATTTAGGGAGGGAAATACTAAGTTTGAAATAAAGTCAAAAAAACCCTTTTATAAGTCCTAGAAGAAGAATATTCAAAGTCAAGTCAAATTTGTGGGTAAGAGAAGATGCTGAGTACGAGAATGAGAAGAAGCTGACATTACCTACTACAGAGCCCTTAAGTCACTAGGGAAGGGGGAGTAACATTTATCCTCTTGAGCTATCAACCCTGCATCTTGCCTGGCCCATTTTGCCTGGAATCTCTGACATTTTAGGCTACATCTACACAGAAATGTCATGCGGATCTATTTATTTCAATCCAGTTGTGGCAGCTCGCCTCTAATAAACTGGTCATTTCACTTTGCTCCCTAATTTGATCTAATTTCCTTGTTAATCACTGTGTCAATGAAGGCTTTGTGATAAAGCTTCTTAAATGAAAGTCCTTTCCTAAAGAAACAACAGCAGTGCTATTTGGTTCTCACAAAAATCACTGGTTTGATTTTTCTTGCCTTTAGATGTACTGTAGGTACCTAAAATTATGCAAAAACTGAGGTAGTATCTTAGATTAATAAACTGCCTGGTTGCCATTGTTTTTGCCAATATAATTTCTGAACTCCTGAAACATTGTTGTTAAGACCTGGATAGAGCATTTGGGGCTTCTGAGCATATTTTTTTGGTAACAAAAGCAGAAGTAAAGCGTTGCTTTCTCAGCACTAGCCTAAACAATCAAACAAGAACAGGTTTAAAACATAGGAGGAATATGGGGGAAAGACAAAAGACCACTTGGAAGCTTCTGTCTGTAATATATCTTTCTCAATATCCATAAGGTCAATGTTTGGGGCTGATACTAAAATAAACATCCTACGGGACAATTCTATACAGTGTGCTTTCTGTACCATGCAGATCAAAGTAAAATATACAGTAGGTTTTGTCCCATGCACAAAAAGGTGCTTCAAACCATCAGTTTATATAAGCCTCTTCTCCCTCCAGAGTGATGCAGGCATTTTTCACCTTTTCCACGTTCACTGGAAAAAGTACCTCTTCATAACTCTGCTTTCACAGTTGTCTGCAAACATGGACACCTAATTTTCTAAAAGAGCTCTTCGATTGCTTTTCTTCCATGCATCTTTCTCTCCCCTACAGTTCATGATGCTTTAGATGCTCTCTACATGATAATGCTCCTCTTGTACTGGCTGACATATGGCAAGCAAAACAGCAATGGAAAATGGCAATGTAAAAACAAGGATCCCTCCTAACTCCTGTTCCTCAGGAATATTTGCATTGCAGGTCAAAGATGCATTTAGAGATACAGATAAAAGCAGTTAATATAGGTACCAATTTCATGGAAACACTTCATCCCAGCAGTCACTTCTAGCCAGGGTGCAATGAGGTTTTTCTGCCATGGAGCACACTGAGCTGTGCCTGTGTCAGCCAGGTCACACCAAATGCTGCAGGGCACACATCTTCCCTGTCCTTTTGCTGTGATGACAGTTTTCATTTCTGTAGACTCCAGATGTGGCAATTTCCATATTAATTCTCCCAGGACAGATTAAGCACTTGGGAAATTCTGTTGATTTAAGGTAGATGAAATAGCTGGGAAGCAGCAAGGCAGTAACTGCACACATAGACATGTAAGTTGTCTTTCTGCAGGGAGAAATTTGTTGCCAAGAAAACATAAAAAGATTCAAACAAGGCTTTTAGCTCTCCCCAAAATAGTCTGAATGCTTAACAGAAGTAGTTTTCCTTGCAGTTTTACTGTGAAATAGCACATAAAAAAATGTTCAAAGGTTTCCTTTTCAGCAGATTTTAGAGATATTGGAATTTTCATATTCACACTATATGAAAAATAGGGACCAGGTAGCCTTGTCCAGTGCTGTCTTGTTGAAGAGAAAGGTGAGAACTGCTGTGTTATAAACGTCTTGTAGAAGAAGAGAACAAAAGGAGATGACTAAGAAGCCATGGGAACTGAGCTGCAAGGCGAAGTCTATTCTGGGTTCTGGGTGACTGCCTGTGTGCAATATTTCTCCATCTTTGTAGTTGCTGGGGATGTGGTTTTTAAATGTCGAGATAAATTCTCTCCTTTTAGCTCCCCATATTGAATAAGCATTGAGAAAGCTGAGGGCAGCTTTCTGAAGCCAGGCATTTTGCATGGGGTGCTGACTACAGTCCCTGTGTCCCTGTCACAGCACTCTGCTTTGCAGATGGCAGCATCTGCTAAAAAAGTCTCCATTTCCTCATAACAGGCATGTCATCAGAGCTCCTGGTCTTTCCTAATACTCATTTTGTCTTTCCTGCCTCTCTTTATAGGCTGTGCCTAAATCCAGGCATGCTTCCATATCTAAATTTCCTTTAATCCACCAGCACCCATGGCCTACAGACTCTGGCCCAGATCAGACTGAATGAACAATTCTCAGAAGTCTGGGACTTTCAAAATACACTAAGTCAAAGCACATAAGAGTTCATTAATGCATTATATTAAAAAAAGAGGGTTTCTGGGAAGCAGGGGAAATAGTTGGCAGCTGTACATTGCTATCTGTGAGTCCTGAGTTCCTTTCTTTTTTACCAGTTAGTACATTGTGCTTTTTTTTTTATTTTATTTTTTCCCATCTCTACTCAAAATGGATCATTTTACTGTAAAAAGACCCTTGAAAGAGCAAGTCTTGAAGGTTCAAGAACTGGTATTTGCCTTCTGAAGCTCTTCCTAGAGATCTGATTTTTGATTAGGACATTGTCATCAAATCAGGTACCACTCTTCGTTTTTCCAGTGTCCATCTCTGTGAAACAAATAGGTACTACTCCAGAGAAGTGCCTCTTTCTGGAGAAAAAGCATGAAAAGAAAAATGAAAATGAAAGAGTACACTGAGGTGCAAAAGGGTGATTTCAGAATGTGTGTTTGTGTTCCCGAGGAGGTCAGAAAACTATGGAATGGGGTAACTGTGTAAATGTAAGTGCTTTTTTAATTGGAATAATGGTGGTTCCTTTTCCCATAAAGAATAATAAGATCTGATATCATAGAAACACACATCTGTATACCTTACTTTCACATGTTAGATCACAAGTGAACCTAACTCCCTGCTGCAGAGCTCCAGTTTTGCAATATTATACCTCCACCAATCTTTTTAGCATCTGATAACAATCTTGGCTAATACAGGTGCAGAACATATCCAGAATATGTATTGTTTATTATCCAGAAGGGACTGAAAATGTCAGTGTAGAGATCCTTGAGGAGAGTGGGGCTGTGTAAATATTTGAATCGTTTTCGTAACATTTTCCCAGATCTGTTTTTCACCTTTTGGAATTTTTATATTTGAGCAAATATTCACAAAACAGCAAACTGCCTGGAAATCCCTGCAAAGTCAAAAGATCAGTTTTAATGATTTAACTTGAGAGCTGACCTCCCTTCACTGGAAATTATCCACCTTTTGGATGCAAACTATGCAAAAGTGAAATTCAATTGCAATTTTAGACAAATGTCAGTATTCTTGAGAGTTTTGAAACTGAATCTAAGCAATGCTTGCCTGAAAAATGAGCTTTTTCACTCATCAGACTGTTTATGATTGCCCTGCTCCTATATTGCACCTACTAACACTTTTTTTCACTACAAAAATAAGGAAGAACATTGTATCCACCCTTTATCTGTAGAAAAAAAAACCCAACAAACCACAGTTGTGCATCTCTACTGGCTACATTTTTTCCCCCAAGACTTTTTGTTTGCTAATTTCTGAACCATTTATAATGCAGCCTATTCACAGCACAGAATCACAATGTCTAAATCCTGATAAGTGAAAAAAAATTTCACTTCTAAAGACTTAAAGTACCAGAAAACTTGAGGGTGAGGAAAACAGTATGGGTCCAGTGTTGTAGGGGATAAGAGAGTCTTTCTACATAATATGTAGTGTACATTTTTGTTTCCAGCATTATATACCACTTGCCAGAACTGTTTGATGCTGTGAATTAGTTTGGAATTTAAATTTCATGAATAATTCACAATCACTGCAGTGATTCCAGAAAGTCATAACACCTTATCATACATTCGCATCAATGCTCGACACTGAAGGGAATTTCGTTGCATTTCTAGAAAGTGTTGTGATGTCTTGGAGAGTAAGTGCAGTTCAGCTAAACATTAATAAAAATTCCTGTGTGCTTCTGTGCATTTTCTTCCTTCTAATCTTCTGCATAACCCACAGGCAACATTTTTTAACCCAGTTTGAAGCTACTACATGGCCTGTACCCAGGATTTCGTCACTTGCCATGTATTTCAATAGCATTTCGTCCATTTTTGTGAGTTATTGGAGTAGCTTAAAGTAGATTTTGCAGATCCCATCTGAAACTGAACTGAACTTCAAAAAATATTGTTGTCACCCTTCTTTGCAGGCACCAACAGAGAATAATAGACCTAATAAGAAGGCAGGAGAGAAAATAATTCTTAAATGGAAGTTTTATCACTCGGATGGCCAACATTTTATCTCTGACAATAACAGCTTGGCTTAGTGTGGGACAAGTCTCCAAATACTCAAACATTTCTAAACCTTCCTTTGTGAGATACAGAAAATCCAGGCTCTTCCCAAGCAGCAGAAGATAAGGGTAGTGCAGGACATCATCAGAGAGCACATGTGAAATGCTAACTTCCTCAATGTAGTCACAAATCAGAGAGAGAACCATAAAAATGTGTGCCTCCTCCCACTCTCAGTAGTTATTCGTACAGTATCTTGGACAATTCCCAGAGTAGGGAAGCAGAAACCTACTAACTTAGAGCAACTCCCAAACTGATGGCTTCAGGGAGCACAGATGGGGCTTATCCTCATGTGTTGTGACAGATCAGTTCCCCACCACAGACTGCTAAGTTCACAGTAGGTCTCTGGAGTCTGAAAGTGAGAGAGTCAGCTTTCAGCATTCAAAGAAAGATTTGTTTTCAGCTGCACAGAGGAAGGAACATGGATCTGTCCTGCCACGGTACGTGCAAATTAGGGTCAATTGGAAAAGTACAGAGGCCAGATCATCTGCATTTTGCTGAATCATGTACAACTCAGCAGAAGAAAGCTAAAATGCAACTAAATTGGAATGGAAGCATTTCAGGCTTTTTTTGCACTGGTGCCAAAACAGAGTTTTAAAAAAAAAAAGTTTTGGTCCAAAACATTGAGCTAAATACCTGAAATCATTAGTACAGAGTCTCAGAACTTCTTAGTTATTCTTTGCTTACTGTTATGCACAGCCTTTTGTCTGCTTTCCATAAAGTCCCCTGTGTCCAATGGTCTTTGAGGAGCTAAAGCAGTTTTCAAGTTGTACGATGTAAACACAATAAAATAAGGAAAGTCACTGGAATTAAATCATTTGCCATCAATGGCTATGAATAAATGACATGCTATTTGGAGCAATAAATATAATACTGGTGTGTAAATATTAGTGAGATTCAGAGTCCATGTAAATTATTCAATGAATAATCAGGAGTTGGATCATGTTTGTAGTCAAATCAGACACAGGTTTGCTTAAGTAATTCAGAAACCCTAGAAGAAATCTTCCTATAGGATGGCAAAACTGTTTATTTGAACTAGCAAAATTGACTCAAACCAGCAGATAATTGAAGTATTATTTCTTTGAATATAAAGGATTAGAAACTTGAGCACCCAGATGTGGTTTCAAATGAAACAGAGACACAGAACCTGGTTTGATAGACAGCTAAGGGAGTGCCTTCTGTTCCTGACTCTAAGAAGTTAAATAAGCCCCTAGAATAGCATTCACAGCAGGTTTTCTCTGTGTCTAAGACAGTGATAATGATGAGAATAATACATTTCCCTGGTAGGGTTCCACTTAGAACACAGCATTCTGTTCTTGTCTATTCAGATTAAACAGGACATTGCAGGATTTGAAAAGCATAGAGGGAAAGTGCAGCGAGCTATGAATTGCACAAAAACCAAGTAAACATGTTTATTGTACAAAAAAACAAGTAAACAAGAAATGCCAGGGACATTAAAGGTTCAGGGAAAATAGACAACATCTTGAACATGTGTACAATATATCTGACAGTTGTGATGATACAGCTCCTGTAGCCACATGCAAACCATACCCATCCATAACAGTGCAAAACATACCCATCCATAAGTGTTCTTTAAATATTATAGACAGTAACTGAATACCAATTAAGTCTAAGATTGCCAAAATACCCATTACAAGATAATGTTTACAGTGAATTACTAAATTAGTCATTCAGATACAGAGTGTTATGATTTTTATTTTTCAGATATACATGATACATTTGTCCCACAAAAGTATTGGGGTACATTTCTGCTAAGGATTTGACAGTTTCCAAGAACAAAATCATGGAAGCACATACTTTTCCTTACTTAGAAAATATTTTTAAAGTCATTTTACTGTCAATCTCTAGTCTCTTTCATGTACTACAGAGTGAAGGCTTGAAACATATTTGAGTTGTTCTGCTTTTTCTATCCCCAAGAAAACTTTCAATGTAATAAAAAAAAAAAAAAATTGGGAATTTTGATTTTTCAAGGACTGAGCTGAGCTGACAAGGATTCTGATAGAGTTCAGCAGCTTTGGGTGGACTGAAGAGCCTATTTCCATTGAGTTTTTCACTACAGGTCTTCCAGATGATCAAACTGTCTGAACTTCTTCACAAAGCAATGTTCCCTCTGGGATCACTACAAGACTTCCACCCACAAGCAGTGTTGCTGCTCTCAGCTGCAGGAGGCAGTCCCTGGTACAGAGGCAGCTCCCATTCCCTCCTCTCTTGGTGGCCTGCAAGGCAGATGAGCAGCAAGAGGGAGTCTCAGACCAGTCCAAGGTCTGCCCCTGGAGATGTGAGCCAGGGCTGGGAAGAGAGGCAGGGAGGAAGAGTGGAAGCAGGAAAGTGAGGTGGAGAACTGGAGCCATGTTAAAGGATCAGTGGATAGGAGAACAGGGACAGAGACATGCCATTTGCATAGGCAGGATTGCCTATAGACTGCTCATTGTCAAAATGAGAAGCTGAGCCCAGAGGACATGTCTGTGCAATGGATGGCAAAGCACACTGTCCCACTCCATGCTGGTCTAACCAGCTGCCTAAACAGGCTTTAAGGTCTTAGAGTTGCTGCAGGCTCTTTTGTTAAATGATACAACCTAGAGAGCCAGAAGTCTGAACCCAGCTTAATAGATCCCAGATCAGAATCCAGAATTATTTCTGGGAAAGGGTCTGATTTTTCCTGTGGGTATTGTATCTGATTATTTTTAGGTTAAAAAAAAATGAACCCAAATATTAGACTTTTTAAAGAATATTAATCTTGCAAAGTCTCTTCAAAGGTTGAGAAAGACCAGAATATTACTTTTGCAGTCTGATTTTTTGCAATATCTTTAATTACAGGATCACATATCATCTTCTACAGAGTCCCTGTCTCAGTCAGGATGGACATGATATGTGGATGAACGGGGCCCTGTGGGATTGAGTTATGATGCCATTAGTGTTTGAGTGGGGATTCAGGCTACCCTGATTGCAAAGTAAAGGACGTGCATTCAATACACTTGCTCTGGGACCTTAAAGATCCTCAGTGCTGAAGGCTAAAGGGTGAAGATTAAGCCAGTGATGTATACTAGAAACCATTACTTAACAGTAAGTATTTCCATATTTAAATTAAATTAACAGTGTATGTTTCAGTTTTATCTACAGGCTGTCTTCCTGACCATCATTAACTACCTCATTTCCAGAACCATGCCAGCAGCAGTTCCTGTGCAGAATTTTTAAGAGGATATCCCATTATATAAAGTGAAAAAAAGTCATTAAATCACTAATCAAGAAGACCTCTATCCAAATTGCTCATTTCTCTTAAATAAACCGTTTTACCTAACAGATCCAGAAACCTTTACCTAGGATAAAAGGTCCATAAAGCACATTTGCTTTTCATTTGAAATTGAATACTGAACTCTAGGAGTCAAGTTCAGGTTTCAGTTATATTTTTTAAATTAAAAATAAAAAAACACAGATTAGAAGACTCAGCAAGAACAGAGAAATTAATTTTGATTTTCTGTCCCTTTCCACCCAACTGTATTTACAGCTACAGCTGGTATAGAGCCCAAATAAAAGTTGCTGCAGGGAAATGTATCCATTTTAGTGGAGTAGCTTGTGTGATTTCTCATAAATGCTTTACAATAATGACAGTCACAGCTCGGAAGCTATCATGGACTTTTTCCCTGGAGAGCAATATGTGAGCCATACTAGGTGTTTAACCTTTTCTGAGAGGGCAAATGAAGTAGGAGTCAGGCATAATCAAGAACTAGAGGGGGAAACTATATAATCAAACATTTTAAAAAAAAGTCATTAAAATAGTTTGTTCTGGTCCTTTTTTTGTTGTGATGGGGGGTGGTGGTCAGAGAGATGGAGTGCTACAAGTGACATTGTAAAGGCACTTCATGACAGATCAAAGAAACCAAAGCTTTTCTACATTAATTTTCAAGTTGTCCAGACATTTAACTCACTTGACTGAATCAGAGACCTCCCTTTTGGTGATTTTTCCCCCAGGTGGGGCAAACTGAGGATATCAATGCTGTACACTCAGATGACCTCCACCTGTGTGTGTCCAGGGTGCCACAGCACCCTGGGGATCTGCTCATAGGTTTGGCCTTGTAACACTGGGATCTTCAGCAGCTCCTGCAACTGACCTCAGTGCATGCAAGATGAAACCATTCCTGAGTATGCAAAACACACATGGACATCTGTAAACTTGAGAGAAGCTGCTCAGACCCTGAAAAAGCCATCCTAGATTCATTTGTAGCATCCTATAGGATATTACATTAATGGTAGTCTGTCTTTAATGTTGAAGAGCACACACAAGCCTCTAATCAGAATATAGACCCTTTATTAACTTACTAGTGAGCATGAGCCTTTTCATCTGGAATAAAGTGTTGCTGCAGCAGCCAGACACATAGGAACGACTTTTGTGCTATAATGACCACTGCAAGTGTATTTTACCTCTCAAAAAGAAATCAGAGGAATTACTGTATATTTAGCATGTTACAAATACCTATCTCACAACTAATTTGACATTAAAATCGTTGCAGTCTTTGTACTGGTGGGGATTTTTTTTTTTTCTTAAGTGCTAGGGAGGTAAACGAGAACATAATTACATTGTCAAAGTCAATAATAGCAAGCAGCCTCTGTCAGGTCTTGCTGTGCTCAGCACTGTTTCACAGGAACTGCTGGGGAGTTCTTCCGCCACCAATCCATTTGGCTCCATTTAAGAACTGACTACAGGAAGGTAGTTATTGTACAAGATTAGTTTCCTGTATGCTGCAAACTGGCAGTAGCAGAAAAATACAGGATGAATTTATTAGCTTGCAAGGTCAGCTAATACAAACAGAAATGATGTAACTCAGACGGTTGTTTACTTTAAGTCGGATGGCTTATTCGACTTCATTCAAAATTCAGACTAGTTAACTCCTGCATTTCCAGCCTGAAAAATTGTCATAGAAAATAATAAAAAAAAAAAGGCAAAAATAAGGATGTTTGTTTTCAATTTTGTAGGACTACTATGTCCTGCTCTTAAAAAAGAACAACACCCCTGAACTAAATATATTGACCTTGATACCACAGGTAACCGTACCAGTTATATTTTGTCACTATTACAGGAAAAATATGATGATAAAGATGATCTTAGAATATTTAATTTGTGCGCTAACATTAATCACTAACATTAAGTTTTAAACTTGGGAGAGTCTGTTGCTAAATGACATTGAGCTTTTGGTCTAAACACCATTTTTAATTGAAATTCAAAGAAAAAAGCCATAATTTTCAGACAAACTGCAGTATGTGAAGATGATAATAGCATTGTGATGTCCCTCAGAAGCAATATATGATGCAAATCTAATTTATTGATGCCTTTTTTAGACATAGACTGTGAAGGGACTATGATAAACCTATAATACTGTTTCAAAAATTAGTAACTTTGTGCTTCAAACAGCAGATAGTTTGGGTCAGTTCTTTGGAGTCAGAACAAGCATAGACATTTACACAAATGAAAAACTGGATAAAAAGAGGAATTTTGAACTTTGTTGTATTACCCGTACAACCTTGCTCCAGATTAGCAGTTAGAAATTCTGAGTACTTAAATTATTTAAATGGATTTTTCAAAGCTCCTAAATAAAATGCAGGCACAGTACCCAACGTACTTTGAAGTCAGCCATCCTTCCTTTCCTAGGGAAATGCCGTAGGCTGAAGCCTTTAGGACATGAAGAGGGGCACACCTTGGTCCTGACTGTGCTCCCCACCCAGGCCTTGCTTCACCTGCTCTTTGGACAGCAGGACACCAGGATCTCAAACTTTCCATACAGCCAAGGAAGGATCAGCAAGTGCCTCTGAGGAGCCCCAAAGAGGGATTCAAACTCTCATTGTTAACCACCAGCTTCTTGCTGCTGGTTGTAAGGTGGAACAATGGGACTTTTGAGTCCTTCTCAGAGATTGGCAGTCAGATCTGTTCCCTTTAAATAAGTAGGTCAGGGTATCTGCCTCCTCCCTAGTACAGACACATCTTTCTGCATGTCATTCATGCACCCCTAAAAAGAGCAGTGGTTAGAGTTTTGGCAGGAAGAATTTTTTTTCACTAAGAATTAATGTAATACCCAAGACATAAAGTTATTTAATGCACGTATATTTCATATGCAGCTTAAGTATACATGTAATGGAGACATAGAATCATGATCATCAAGACCATTGACTACAAACTCAACATCTGATAACAACAGTTGTTAGAGATGCTGGTTTGTGGTGACCACCTGTGCAATGGCCAGAGGCATTGCTTTTTTCAATGAAAGGACAAAGAATGAGTACTTGCAGGCCTAAAATGTTGACTGGTAGAAGTCTTAAAAGCATGAGATCTGATTTTACAATGCCCTGGTGATGTTGTTAACTGATCTTACATCAGATAGTTATTTGAAAGGTCTCCTCAGCCCCTGCACTCGTGACACCAAATACCCCAAGCCAGACTTCAAGAGTAAGAATTTTCTCTGCCTCTTTCTAAACAGAACCCTCCAAACAGTCCACCATGTGCCTCAGAAGGTCACTGCTCATCAGATTTAATCAAGTCAGTGAAGGATGTAGGAGGGAAAAATCAGGTCATGATGACAATTAGCAGATCAGAATACTAAATGGAAGCTGGTATGGAATGGCATGGGTTATTGCACTTGTTGTGCTCTTCAGTACTGAGGCAGATTGAGATTTTTTTCTTCCTGGGTGCCCAGGTTCCAGCAGGGTGTTATAACAGGACTCAGAGCACACTGATCCTTCTTCAGGAATGGAAAGCTGGGCCATACTGTAACCAAGAGAGATCCAAGGCAGAATAGGCAAAGATGAGGCTGACTTCCAGCAGGAAAGGGTAAAAACAGACTATAAGCCTCTGCTTTCTGGACGCTAACATCAAAATAATGCAGAAAAACAAAAGCTATTATTTTCCTGAGAGTAGAAAACCTCTTCCTTTCTTGCTGTGGAAAGCTGAGAGTTCAGTTGCTTACACAGCTGTTTCCTGTTCTGTAGGGTGCCTGCCCCTAGGAAATAAAATAGTGTCATGAAATACAGGAAGACAATGGCAAAAATTCCACTGTCCTGCTTAAACACACTCCTTCTAGGCTAACACTCTTTCACAGGGAGGATGAGGAAAGACTGGAACAGGTTTCCCAGAGAGACAATACATGTTATAAACACAAAAAAGGGTTAAAGGGAGAATGTCTTGTGAGCCTAGCGGTTGTGTGTTTTTAATCCGCAACTGTTCGTTTCTCAAGTGGTTCTGGCAACTGCCTGGAGTTGTAATGTTGTTCAAATGATTGTTAAACAGTGTTGCACTCTATAGTTTCAAATGTTTGCAGACTTTGTAGGATTGTGCTTTCAATGTAGTTACAATTGTTATGTTGTCATGGAACGCTGGGGAGAAGATCTGTTGTCCTCCCGATAACCCAGAGACTGCAACTCAGAGCCTTCACTGGAGAATATAACCAGCCAATGACGTCATGGCGGGAAAAAATGATTGGTGCACCCCGATAAAGACCAATGACAGCTGAGAAAATGCACCAATCATACAGAGGATCCAAAATGGACCAATCACTGAAGGGGCTGAGACCATAAGAAGGGACGGACAGCCCTCAGGATGGCCTCGCTCTCAAGGAACAGACTGCCATGAGGGGTGGCCCGTATATACGTAATTGATTGCTCTGGCTTGCCGTGAGGGGCTGAGACTAGCTCAGCCTCCTGTTCCTTTGGCCGGTTTTGTAGCAATAAATAATTCTTTTTATCACCTGGTCATTTGATTGCTACATTTGTAACAATACATGCTCCCTTCCTGGGAACATTCAAGGTCAGGGTGCAACGTGCTCTGAGCAACCTGATCCAGTTGAAGATGTCCCTGCTCATTGCAGGGGGCTTGGACTAGATAGTCTTTAAAGGTCCTTTCCAACCTAAACTATTCTATGCTTCTATGACTTGACAGCTGATGAAGGCATATAGTCTTCCGCCAAGGTAAATGAGCATCTTCATTGCCCAGGCAGCCTTATCCAGCTTTATTGTCCAGACAGAGACAGAGGAGCCTTGGTGTCCCCAGGTGTAGGGGCATGCCTTGGCTGTGCCTTGACCTTGCAAATGAATAATACCCATCTTCCAGTGACACCAGTCTGCACTCAAGTGAAGGAAACCCAGGTGGGAGACACCTCATCAGGGAAACAGGATTTTGATATGCACTGTGGCAGGACCAAGCAAGTAAATCAAAACTTGCTTCCAGGAACTAAGACTCCAGACAAGCTCCTCACTCACTGCCACTGAGGTTCAGTGGTGAGACCTCCCTGCCTCACTTAGAGGTGCTCTGAATCACCTTCACACTTGAGCCTGGTCTGGGATGGGATCTAGATGTGGGATCTGGAATTGACTTCATCTTATTTCTGGCATTGCCCTGTACCCCAGAGATTGCCCAGTCCCATGGAGGCAGGGCAAGGGGACAGTTATTTTCCATCCAGCCAGTCTAAGCCTGGGTATCCAATAAAGAGTAAGGAAGGCCCAGTTGAGAAAGCAAAGGCACCACAGCCTTTCCCAGCGCTGTTTGTGCATTTCTTAATTAAATGTCATCATCTAAAAAGCATCAGGAGCAGCAGCAAGAACCCAGGCTATCCCTTTTCCCAGAGAAGCAGCTTCATGGCTACAGTCTCAGATGCCTTCTTGTTTATTAGTCTCTCCCTTCAGCTCCTAAAGTCCTGAGTCTCTTCAACCCTGAATCCCCAGTCATGCCAAGCACTTTGTTTGCCCACCCTGTACAATTTTGTCAGGAAGATTTGTTGATACCCTGCAGCAAATAAATCAGAGCCAGAGTGGAATGTGAATCTGTGGAGATAAGTCACATAAAATGCAATTTTCTGGAGGGTCTCAAGCCACATCTTAAAAAAGGCAAGTAAGATGAATGATAACTCTTTTGAGACTAAGGAGTGTAATGTATAGCATCAGAGAGGGGGGCTAGAGCAATTTGCAGCACATAAGACTTCTGTGCTGAGTCTCTGTTAACTGCAGTCTGTAGAGGCAAATACTGTGCCCTTAGCCCTAGCATGCTCTGGAAACAGAGATTAAATACAATGGTGTTATAACCAAGCACTGACCTGGAGTTTCAAACTGTTCAGCAGACCAAAACCACCACCCACCCAGGGCTTCTCACACGGAATCAGCAACTGCCTTAATTCGGGGACCAAAGATTACAGTCTTGAACAAAATGAGCTTTTCCTTGTCCAAGTCATGTTTAGGAAAGACAAAAAAGAAAAAGAGGAGGGAAATGCAATTTGGTGGGACTTGGTAATCACAGATCAGATGACATAATAAGATTATTCACTGATGCCCATCCAAAATACATGATGTTACTCTGAGAAACCTGGTCTAGTGAAAGATGTCCCTGCCCACAGGAGAGCCTTGGAACCAGATGATCTTTAAGGCTCTTCCAACCCAGGCCATTTTATGATTCTGTGACCTGGACTGGGTTGCTGGCATGTCCAATGCCTTCTGGAAGACCTTGAGGGAATCACAATGTGTCAAGATTTCATCTAGGGGGATTTTGAGGGTTGCGCTTTTCATGTAAACTAAGCAGATTTAGCGGCTTTGGTAAGTGAAAGCAGTCATGAATTCAGAGATAACTTTCATGTGTGCCATATGAAAATGTGAAACATTGTGAAACACTGAAGTGATACATGAAACACTGAAGTGTGCTTTGAAAATGGTGGTTCTGGGGCAGACAGTTTTACCTATATCATAACCCTGCTCATTGAGGCTACCCACCAAAATAGATGAAAACATTCACTTGAGAGTTCCCTCTCAGAATGAGAGATGCCCACAGCCTCCTGTCTGCCAGGGTGGTGTGCAAGGCAGAAGGCTCTGGAAGGCTTGAGGGCAGGTGTTTCTGCCTGTTTCTTGCCATCCCACAGTGTGAGAGCCTTGGAGCAGGAAAGGGGAGAGCAAGTGTGCCCTTCCTTGCCCCATTGTCTCCCACAGGGAAGTGAGGTTGCACCTTGAAACCGAAACATTCAGGATTTTAATCTGTAATTTAATCTGTGCAGGGTTTAGCAGTGTAGCCAAATTGGTCTATGGCAGGAAGTAGGGTGGGCCTGCCTTGAGCCATGATGTGCAACAACGCAGTTCTTGGTTTAGGTGAGAGGAATGGTTTTTATGACGGCCTCCATCAGACAGAAGAAAGAAATGGTCTTGCCTGGTGTCCGGGATGGTCAAGTAATTGTGAGCAAGCCACAACATGGTGCTGAGCAAATAAGATAAATAAGAACAGGTTTGTGTTCACCTAAATGAGGATTGTACAAACTTTCCTTTCTGCTGTTCACTTGTCTTGGTTCTTGCAACTAAAGGAAGTGGAAGCACAAAGTCTGAGGAAGCATAAACTTGGTTCAGTTTTTAATCCTAACAGAAACTGCCTTTTGAAATACAAACCAAATCCATGTTTTATCAATCTCTGCCTCACAGTCTTGCTGGGATTTTTCACATTCTTTTGCTAGCCAGTTTAATTAGAATTTTAAGGCTTTCATGTTTAAGGTGGCCACTTTGAGCCGATGGGGTTAGCAGAGTTCAAAGGAAAGGATGAAAAACGCCCAAAGTCTCAAACAAAAACAAACCCCAAGCCTTATCCCAGCTTCACAAATGCTGAGAAAATTTGGATTTGGAGGCAGAGATTGCAGTTTGAGTTTGTAGGCAGAAGGGAGAGTTATGCCACCATCAGGCATCCCCACGTGTTGTGAAGCTGATCAACCTTCCCACAAATCCTGAGCCAAAAGGGCTACTCCAGAGATATTTAGGTTGGAAAAAAGAATATACCCACTTCTCTTGCTTGTTTAGGCCACCACTAGTCTGAGGACTTACACCTGGAGAACTGTTATCACTACTGAGTTACAAAGATTTATGAGGTCACATCAGACATGATACATGAGAAATGTTAGTGCCATCTCTTTTTTGGAATTATAACTTGCCATAATTCCCAATAAAAAAAATAAAAGTCTAAGAAATCATTGATACACACATATCCAAGTGCTTTCAAGTTGCATGTCTGGTTTTGAAATTTCCAATGTTTATAGAATAACAACGGACATGATAAAATCGAGTGACAGGATTTCTAATATTATTCAAAGAATAGAATATAAAGAATTATTCCTACCCACTAGTGCAGAAACACAGTGCTAAATGAATAAAAGAATGAATATACACTCTGTAAAATCATTCTTCCCTCCAGGCGAGATTAAACTGTTCTGCATGAAATCTGTCATGCATAGCCATGCACATTCTACATACAAAGACAACAGTCTCCCTGTCCCAGCAAGGATGGGGTTGAACCCTATCAACAGGGTCACCACACAATACAGTCAGGTTTGGGAGTTTTTACCCATTCCCAATTTACAATTCGCTGCCAGCTAGAAGGGGATAAACCTTGTAATTACTCCAAACCAAGGTAGTAGCAAATGTTACAGTGGAAGAGTACACCTCAGGCCTGGAGTCAGAACAAGTCTAGCCAGGATCTTTGTGCAGATGCTCAGTCTTTTTGACTTTTCCTGGTAGAGCTGTATCTGTCAGATATTGCTGCCACAGGTGGTTATATGGCTATTACCTTGCTTAAAGCAGGAGAGCAGCTGTATTAATGCCTTCTATGTAGAGGTGGAGAACACCCAGAAAGCTTCAGTACAATTACTGTCATCCCAGGTTCCCTCATCAAAGGCTGTATAAACTCTTCTGGTTTGTGAGAAGGATGCTCAAAGGAATGCATCTCTTGGCCCTGAAAACATACTCAGCAGCCAAAGCCCAAGGAAAGCAATCAAAACACTAAGGAAAGATGTTGATTGAAAGAGATATTGAGGAATATTTGGAACAGTGCAACACTGGCAGAAGGGAAAGTAGAAAAATTCTTGTCACAATGCAGACTATAGAATCAAAGAATGATAGAATAATTTAGGTTAGAAAAGAACTTTAAGATCAAGTCCAGCCACTAACCCAGTACTGCCAAGGCCCCAATAAACCATGCCCTTAAGTACCATATCAACACAACTTTTAAATAACTCCAGGAATGGTGACGCCATCACTTCTCTGGACAACTTGTAACAGAGGTTTTGACAAACCTTTAAGTGAAAAAAATTTTCCTAATGGCCAATCTAAACTTCCCCTGGTGCAACTTGAGGCCATTTCTTTTTGTCCTCAATTGCTTGTTTCATGTGAGAAAAGACCAATCCTCACATTGTTACAGCCTCCTTTCAGGGACGTGTAAAGAGTGATAAGGTCTCAATAGAGCCTTCTTTTGTCCACACTAGGCAACCTCAGCTCCCTCAGTTGCTCCTCACAGCACTTGAGGGATTTGAGGCCTCACCAGTGCTGAGTACAGGGGGACAATCCCTGCCCTGGTCCTGCTGGACACACTATTGCTGATCCAGGCCAGGATGGCATTGGCCTTCTTGGCCACCTAGCATTCTTGGCCACACTGGCAGCTCATGTTCACCCCCAGGTCCTTTTCTGCCAGGAAGCTTTCCAGTCACTTTTCCCCAAGGCTGTAATGATGCATGGGATTGACATGACCCAAATGCAGGACCCAGCACTTGGCCATATAGGACCAGTAAAAGGAACAGATGTAAATGGTATGAGGGAAATTACTGTGGTTTTCTCCCTCTAAATCTATTATTCTCCTCCTCCTCAATATGTTTCTTTTTTTTTCCTCTTTTTCCAACAAAGTAATATTGGGATGTAATGACATAGATGTAAATTTAAATAAAATGTCAAAACAAAGCAAGGTTTCAATAACTGTAGAGCTGGTCTATCCTGTTCTATCCTGTTCTGTGCCCCTCAAAATATTACCAAGAGCTATTTCACTCTCACAAGAATTGGCTGGTCAATGGAAACTTTGAAAAGCATTTTGTAGGCATTTGTGTACGAGAACATGCACATAAGAGAAAAAGAGTAGGAATATGTTGCTATTAAATACCTCACTGTGTCCTGATAAATCCAACATGCGAGGTTGCACTTACTCTGCCCTCGAGAAGCCATGCTGTGTTGTGCCCCTGGTACAGTTGTTTTGGTCCTCTTATCAGAGTATACATTAAAAACTTTATGCTATTTACATTGAGAGCTGGAAATTGCTAAGAATTTCAAAGTTCTATCAGGGAGGAAATAAGAATGATAGAAGCCCCAGAAACACCCTACAGAGAGATTTAGCTCCTGGCTGCATTTTCACCTTTAGTCTGTTTTTCCAGGCACTTACAGTTTTGCTTCAACTTGCAGAGACGCCTATTTTCAGCAACTTTGCTCAGTGCAGGAAAAAAATGCTATTCATGTTCACCTACATTAATTAACTGAGAATTAAATCTGCTTCTGAAATCACATCAAATTTGTAGAGCAGAATAGCAGATTAGCCTGAAAACATCAAAGTGCTTAATGAAGCTGCCCAGCTTCTGTAGTAAAGCAACTTATATGCTTGCTTTGTATATCACAATAAAGAAAAAAGTGATTTGTTCAGTTCTTTTGGCAGCTTTTGTGTTTTCTCTCATATATTTCACCTCTTGATTCCTTAGTCACAGAATACTCTCAATTCTAATTCATTATTCTTTAGAATAATGATGAAATATGTATCAAGAAATATCAGTAAATATAATAAAAACTACACAGGTGAATTAGAGCACTTTCTTGGAGAATGAATGCAATAGTGGGATCTGCAATGGCATAGTTCTTTCTGCCTTTTCAGTGTTTCATGCTTCTTGATACACTGCAAAAATCATCCCCAGAAAGAAAAGAAAAAGCTCCTTCCAAAACTGGTGACTTCGTGAGACTCAGAGATTTCACAGACACTTGTTTAGAAACACTTGTTTAGTACCATCAAACAACGTCAGATGTTGTGATATGGAAAAAAAAATAGTTAATGATCTCAGTTCTGCCAGGTTTTCCAAAAAACTGGGAGCCATATGAATTCTGTGCACCTGTGGCTGCATTTGATAAAACTGCTTCACATGCAGCTTCCTTGCACCAATTATTTCTACTCAGTGCAGGGCAGACTTTGTTTTATCAGGACCAGGTAGCCCAAAATCTCTGTTCCTTTAGCTGTCCTTCATAAGCAACAGTTTGGCTTTGTTTTTGAGGGCATGGGGGAGTAAAAATCCATCCTGTTGGAAGGCAAAAAATAGGGTGAATTGCCATCTCTTCTGAGTTCATGTTATTTTACCAGAAATCTTTGACCAGGGTCAGCAGCAAGAGCAGTTTGTCCTCCTTTAGGAAACATCAATACAGTTCAACAAATGAACCCTACTGGGGCCAGATCCAGACAGCTGTGTCTTTGAGTCCACCTTATTTGACAAGAAAAAAAAGCCACATCAGAAACTGCTATGGCAGAGCAGATGGGTCAATAATGAGTGAAAAGAAAGGGGTTGCAGACATGTCATCAGGTAAATATGCACCTGAATATTAATCTCCACCTCTGAAAAATCCCTATGCCCTCCCTACTCAATAGCATAAATCCATCACTTTGTTGCATTTTGGAAGTTCCGTGCAATTCCAAGCCATCTTTCTGAAAAATGAAGAAGTACCCCAGGAAAAGTTGTCAGAATGAAGACAGGGACTGGCAAGGGTATGGAGAGGCTGCTCTACGACAGGGAAATGAGTTGTTTAGTGATCTCTCATTCTGGGAAGAGAGCTTAGAAGAGTATGACAGGAGCCTTAGGGGACAAGAATGTCAAGGAGGATTGAAGAGTTGTTGTATGAGTTGTTATATTGTTGTGATACAGAATCTATTTTTTCTTCCAAATAAGTGAGGGGGGTTTTTTGTTTGTTTGGGGGTTTTTGGGTTTGGAGAGGTTTTTTTGATGTCTTTCATGTGGCACATAATTAAATTATGGGCCTTTTGGCTGTTGCAGGATGGTAGAAAGCCAAAAATAAACATATATTTAAAGCTAACTTTGCAGCCTTGCAGAGGGAAAATCTTCTGTGAGTTACCAAGAGGCAAGCCAGCACCTTTGGGCATGGTAGACCTTGGCCCACTGCCATAAGAAGGTGTAAAGCTAAGGATCATTCATCACACTCTGCTTGTTCTTATACCCTCCCCTCATCACCAGGTACTGACCATGCCAGAGACAGGGTGGGGAACCCTCAGACCCCAAGGCCTGTCCCAACACAGCTTGTTCCTTACATCCTTACACGAGATATCTTTATAGTGCATGAGCTAAGACCCAGCAGGAACCACATCAGTAAACACAGTAAATGACCAAGAGGCATTGCTATATTTAAAAAACCAGTTCTTTGGCTCCCACAGACAGTTTGTGAGGTAGTCACAGGAAAGCAAGTGGAAGGATATTTGTAGGAACAATCAAACTCCATTATGAGGAGGGCAGATTTCAATGAGAGTTTGGAGTAGGGTGAGCTACAGCTTGGAACTCGTAAATAAATTCTTTACTCCCGTTTTGTGAGTTGGAGAGTTTAGTTTGTTGAATTGGTATATTTTCAATCTGTATTGATACTACTATCACTAAATGTCTTGGTTTAGAAGACGGGTATCTGCTAGGGAAAACTGGAGTTTCCTTAGAACGGAGAATGTAAACCCCCCTCCCGTCGAATTATTATAATTTTACAATTAAGGGCTTTCAGGCAAAGATATAGGAATAACAGTTCTTTTACAAGGAATGCTAGAAATACAGATGTAATAGTACAAAAAAGGCAAGTAAACAACAAACAAACAAAACCCAGAAAACAGGATGTTTTGAATCCACTCTACCTCCTCCTAGAATTTAAATCAAGGAAAAGAAACGATGGAAATACCCTTTTATCACCTCACACAACTGCAACTAGAGGTGTCTACAGACACAGCATCTCCAGCGTGTCTGGTTTGTAGTTTTTAACACATGCTGCACTAAGACACGTCAGGATTAAGTCACTGAAAGTCTTGCTGGATATTCTCCTTGTTTGCTTCCCCATGCTGCTGCTTGATTTGTGAAATTTCATTTTCCAGCTGCACAATAGTTTGTTCAATCTCGTAATTTTTACTGACAAGAGAGACCCACGTGCATTCCATCTCTCTCAGCTTAGCCCCAGCTGTGAGCTGCATGTTCTTCCTCTGCCAGTTCAGGTCTTGAATGTTTTTCCTCAATTTCTGAAGCTCCTTCTGGGCTTGTTCTATCATATGAACCAGGTGCTCGTTGTACACCTTCCAGGCGTTGCAGCCGTGCTGGGACATGAGCTCCAGGTTCTCCATGCGCACTGCCTGGTGCTCCAGCTGTGCCATGGAATTGTTCACACACTCCTGCCACGCCGTGATGTCGTTCTTCTGCCCGGAGGATGGGGCCGGCAGCTCGTACCTCTTCATGCTGAGTAGCTCCAGGGGCTGCCGGGCCGCCAGGCGCTCGAACTCCTTCCGCATGATCTCGGTCTCGAAGGCGCTGCAGTCGTGCGCGGGCAGGTAGCTGAGGTAGTTCTTGGTCGGCCGGAACCGCCGCGTCTCCTCCTCCACCAGCGCCGCGGCCGCCTCCCGCACGCCCGGCGCCTCGAAGCCCTGGTCGAAGTAGGGCAGCGCATCCACCACCATGTCCCCCGCCACCAGCCCCGGGCCCGACATCTTGGCCGCAAAACCCTGTCAGAAAACACAACCTGACACCCTGTTGGTCAGGGTGTTTGGAAGCAGTCCTCCTGGGGAAACAGATGTGGCTCTCTTGGAATAGATGATCC
>VYXD01014925.1:117573-157131 GCA_013397195.1 Hylia prasina | reverse complement strand
TGGCTCTTTTGGAGTAGATGATCCCGCTGAAGAAGGGTCCAGTGATGCTGAGATGAGTCTGATGAGTCTGATCTTCCTCTGGAGTCCAGTGGAAAACCGTATTTCTGGGGTTCTGAGTCTCAGTTTTTATCTAGGTAGGGACCCTGGAGCCCCCACCCACTGGGTGGAGCATCTCACAATGGGATGATGTAAATGTGTCATGTCATTGGTGAGCCTTAATGGCCCATTAGCAGAAAATATCCCCCTGGAGGGAGGATGGGTGGTGAAAGAGATAAGAAACAATACCCCACCCAGTTTTAATAGCTGAGCCATGATCAGAAAGGCATCTGCCCCCTCTTCCCCCAGAGTAGCAAAAAATAAAGACAAAACATTTCCCCAACAGCTTTCAGCAGATGAAAATAGAATACACATTTTTGCTTCCATAACCGAAGACACTAAGAAAACCAAACCCTGAGAACATGGAATTCGTCACCAACACATTGGCGAATTTAAGTCCACTTAACACCTATCTTCATCAATTACCCTTTCTGCAAAAATGAAAGAATTTTTATGCCTCACTGTGACACTCCTAAGTGGTTTAAGTAATTTTGAGATTTATTGTGTCTATTGAAAAAACTTCATATTTATTCTCCTAATAAATACCTTGATAGATTTCACATAAAAAATACCTTAGTAATCTCCCTGTTCAGTTCAATTTTCTCCAAAATTAAAAAGCACCAGAATACAGCTGAGAAAATAAGCTCTGGCTACTTGTAGTTTGTTTACATTTTATTTATGTGGATCAGCTGCAAAACAGAGTGTTAACGCTATCCCTCTTTAATGAACCTTTGTACTAAGGACAGGCAGTTTATGAAGACTAAACCCTGTGAATAATATTGGACTTCATAACTAAGTCAGCACAGTAGGACTAAAATGCTTTATTGGATCTTATTCACAAGAGGTTTATACTATACTGCTGATATCTTCCATTCCACTTAATCACTTTTATGAACACAAGCCAAGCCCCTACTGCAAATTGCCACCCGAGAGCTTAAGAGTCTAAATGAAGCTCCAGAAAGTCTCTTTGTTCTGGAGAAAATACATACTAAATCATAGCAACCTAACCCTCTTGGTTTCTTATTTGCTTTAGGAGGTATTTGTCTCCACTCTTCTTTGGTGGGATCATATGCATGAACAAAGTCATTATTGAAATGCATCTGCCATTTATCTGTATTGCCACAGCCTGTACTGTCTGTAGGTAACTCAGTAAGCAGAAGGACATTTATTTGCATTTCCTCAGGGCAAGAAGTTTAGTAACAAGGTTTTGTAGCCTAGGTGACTTTGTATTAGCAGTTTTATTACATTACTTTTATATTGTGTAGTCACCATCATGGTACAAGTGTCAGTAGTTATCACCCAATTTATGTCAACAGTTACACCTTTAAACTAGTTTTTACTTACCCAAGCACTCCTTTACATCAGTGGCAACCTGAATCCTTGTATGAGCAGAGGTCTGAGGGATGTGACAGGGCAACATCTGTATCAAGGAATTAAACATGCCACGAGCTGTGGCATCCAGATCAAGGAGCTACAACTGATTGTGTCCATAAAGCTGTTCCCAGCGACTGGAGGAGTCCCAGCTGATTCAGGCCAGAACCAGGGCAGAAAGCACCCAGCAATTCAGTAGGAAAAGCAAACTTACAGACATGCACTTTGACTGTTGGAACTGGTGCTTCAGTTCTCTGTCAGGGATACTGGCACTTTGCTGGAGTGTTTTGAGCCTCCAAATACTGAAGATCATAAGATGCTCAGAAACAAAACTAATGGGAAGAGGCAGCAGTGGCATAGAGGTGCCAAAAGTAAGATGTTTTTCAATACTGATAATAGATGCACTAAGCATAGTAGAAGTAATTGAGAACATCAATACTGTCAGCTTAGAGCTTCTTGGTAGAACAATGAAAACATCAGCATGTTTTCACTTGCACGAGGATGCAGGAATGCATCTCTAAGTGGCTACAGTGCATTCAGATCACAAAGGAAATGCCCCATGCAGTGTGCCACTAAAGAGATTTCATTGCCTGTGGAAAGGCAAGGAGGAAAAAAAGGCTACACTCCCATGAAGAGAACCTTCTTCACAAAAGTATATGTTTTAATTAGCTTTTTTGTAGTCATCTTCAAACAACACCCAGAGTGTCTTCTGACAGTAACAAAACTGCTCCTGCCTTTATTAATTGATGAGAGTAAAACAGAAAGTAATTTAAAATTCTGTGAAGCCATTCATTCTGACTGTCCCATGTGTAGCAAGACAGTCTGTCCCACTGTGCTAATATTAACTGTTTCAGAGAAACATAAACAAAATGAACTACAATCAATAACATCTGTCAGCAGCATTGCAGAGTGACAATGAATCTCACCAGCACTGGGACTGACCGCCCACATTATTTTCAGTTCTGGTGATCAATACAAATATTTAACACACACCTCCTTCTTTGCTCAAGCAAAAAAAGGGCAGACCTAAACCAGTTTGCTGCCCAGGACTCTCTCATCACTGGATTTATTTGGTGATGAGCATACATTCATAACAAGAACTGCCCAAGTTTGATCCCCACTTTCCTCAGATTTTACAGGGAAATAGTTGGTGAATTGTCCAAAACAATAATCTCTGTGGTGAGTGCTATTATCATATATTCCCAAAGCCTGATGTCTTCTTTTATGGGCCATGTGAGTAACTTTCTTTATCTTTCTTTCTTTAGTTCGTACATTTCTTTTTCTTTCTTTCATTATTTACTTATTTATTTATTTTAAGAGCAATCCCATTATTTTTTCTACTGATCAGGTCAGTCTGAGTCTGCCCAGCTGATTAGCTATTACGATGTCAAAATACTTAGTAATCCTCTCTGATCTCTTCTTAGCAGTGCTTCCAGGACTGCAATACTCTCATTTGAATATGCTCAAACATGCAGAACAACACAGCACGCTTACCAGTTTTTTATTTTAATTTCTTTATGTCCAGAACCACAGGCAAGTCTAAAGGATATTATTTGCTGCTTCTGACCTTGCACAGGGGCAAGGCAGACAGTGAGGCTGCTCCAGAGCTACCTGGGGCAGGAGGAGAAGGGACTCAGTGTTCCCCAAGTCTCTGATCCTCAGCTGCCCATAGTTCTTTTCCTAGTAACAAATGGGAGATGCTACTCATTCATGTGTTCCCTTGGGATAGAACTGGGATCCTGCTCTTGGATCTTGGATGCGGGAAGCAATCTCTGATTCCCTAATCCTCAGTGTTTATATTTCTTGTGCTTCTGTGCCTCAGACTAAGTAAAATAGCAGCTGCCCTCCCTGGAAGTTACTGATGGGTAGCTGCTTTCTGGGTTTTAGCCACAACAGAAGATCTAAGAAATGGGGAAGAAAACAAACAAAAATTAATATTAAATCTAGGAAGACAAAAACACTGCAGTGCCAAATTCTCCTTTGGTAACCCAGTACAGATTCATTGTTTACATCAGCTAAGCAAAAGAATGGAAACTGCTGACAGAATGGGAGCTCAGGGCATGTGAGTCACCACTCATTGAATTTCCATACTCTCCTGACCTAATAATGTTGTTGGGGCTTTCAACACAAGATGCTGTTTAAGATGCTTTTTCGACCCAATAAATGAATTTTTGCATTCAGGCTGCATACAGGTGATTTCCAGAAAGCTGTTGAATAATGAAGAAACAATTCAGAGTATCAGCTTGAAATCAGTCAGCCTGGATCTCCGGCAATAGCCACTTGCCAGGGAGACTGGCTGGGGTAAAAGTCTCCTAAGAGAAGGAATGGAAATTCCATATCTGGACACATCACAAGCTACCCTGCATAAAGCACTAGTACATGCATAGAAGAAGCAATCCTGCTTTTCACAGAGAGATAAGTTCAAAGATTGAGCTGCTGAGATACTTTAGAGGCAAGTGTGATGTGAGGCCTAAAATAAACAGAACACTTCATTGCACTATCAGTAATGGACTGTAGAGAACTATCCTGATTGTTGTATTTTGCCAAGAGGGCTCTATCCTGTAAAACACTAAACACCATAAATTCTTGTTAGAGAGAACATACAGTTTTTTCCTAGGGGAAAAGGAGAAATAACTCTGCAATTAAATTAATATATATATATATAACAAAGCAAAATAAAAACAAAACCAACAACAAGCAAAAAATACAAACAAACAAAAAAGTAATTTGCTTACATAATCCCACTCTAGAAAGATAATTAAAGAGCAAATACATTAATGGAAAATCCACCACTTAAACAGTGTCTGATCCTAAAAGACACTTTTCTTTAGTGTACATTTCAGTTGCCTCCATATATGCAAAGCACTTACCCTTGGTTTCAGCATGTTACTTCAAATGTGAATTATGGAGAGTATGAATTTATTTCAATAGCTCACTTTAACTGATTTATAAAAATTCTTTCTGTGTGAAAAAATTTAGTCTACATTTGGCTCAGCATTCACCATTTTTAGTAGGTGAAACTCTCAATAACTCAACAAAAACTTTTTCTGATGTAGAAGCTGGAATAAACATTCTAGGTATTTCAAAAAACTAAGTGAATAGAATTTGAAGGTAGATATTGGACAGGTTCCCAAAGTACTTACCCATAGTTTGCATAATTTGCAACTATAAAACTTTTATCCTAAAAATCCAGAAATCCATACCAAGTCATTGTATTTTCTAATCCTTCAGTAATACTTGTGGTTGCCTGAAATACCTTTCTGGGGACATGGGAAAGACAAAACAACATAACTTTTGCTGTGATTAAATGGGAAATCAGGAAATTTTGTGCTAATATACACTTGGGAGAGAAATCCCTTTTTGTTTGTCCTGCTTAGTCAAGATTTTTTCTTCATATAAGTACAACATTTTGTACCAAAAAATCTATTACCAGGTCTTTATTTAAAGTTATGCTTCATCTCATATACTTGGGCACATATAAAGCACATTTTTTCACTTTAAAGTTACAATAACTTTGGGTTAAATCTCATTATTCCCCTGGTTGTGACTGCACAACTTTCTGTGATGACATACTGCTGCAGTTGAATCAGTAGCATATGGACAAGAACTACTGGTAACAGTCCTGTATTTACATGGCTTTGAGGCATCCTTGGCCATAGAAAAAAACCCCAAAACAACCAACCAACTAAATAAACAAACCAAAAAAGAAATCCCAAACAAACAAATGAAAAAATCCCCAACATAAAAACCAAACCAACAAACTTTCAAGGAAGTCTTTAGTTAATTTTTTAATCAAAAGAACACTAATATAGTGTTTGCAGTCCATAAAGTCTTGCTACAAAAAGATGCATAATTCTAGCTAAACACAAAACTGGAAAGCTAGTTCTTATTTCCCCTCACAATCAAGTGTTCTATCGGCATGACAGTTGATGAAAATATTTTTGTTGTCTTTGCAGGAATAAAAACGTTATTTTCAGGTTTCTTACTATAAATGTTTTCCTCAAATTTTTTTTTTTAATCATATTAGTCTTATTTTTATGATCTGCTCCATTTGTATGCAGGCCTTGAACTGACAGACTGCTATAACTGACAGAGGCACCTCTGTACATGTTGTGATGTGTTCTATGGTATCATTACTATGTGATCCGTGCAAAATCATTTCTCTCCACCTTCCACAAAGTCCCATCTTCTGCCTTTTAGTGAGTATACCCCCACCTCTCATCAGAATATGGCCACTGAGTCTGTGGTCCTTTTAGTGAGTATACCCCCACCTCTCATCAGAATATGGCCACTGAGTCTGTGGTCAGTCATAGTTCACAAGAGACTGTGATAAATCAGCCAACTGAAAATACAGAAATTGTGCCTCAGTCTAGCCTCAGATCCCTGACACTTTTATCTGTTTTGCATTGCACAGGACCAGTTTGTTCCAGATAATACACATACAGCATGCAGGAAGTGTTGTTCCCATACAGCAAGTTTTAGCCTGTGTTAGACATAGAAAAAGTGGAAAACTCCACATGCCAAAAGCTGAGATTAGAGGGGAATCTAGTCACAATTCTCCCGGGCATTAAATTTCTAGTTTAGCTTTTCATACTTCAGCAATGATTTGATCATTTCTGTAAAGAAATATAACAGGTTTTGGTTTTAGAGGAGTTGTATAAGATCCAAACAACTTCTTGGCTCTTTATCAAGATATAGATCTTGATTTCAAGCCATAATGTGGTTTTGATAAATGAAATGTCATTCAGCAGAAGTAACTTAGATCAAATCACTCAAATGTTGCTCTCAGTGAGCAATCGTGGTGTCTCCCTGACTTACTCTCCGTTCCCCACCCTGGAGTAGCCAGACTCTTCAGCCTTCGAACAGCATGTCAGCCTGGAAAGTGGGAGACCCTGACCACATAATTTTATGCCTGTCCTCTGTCAACCTCCCTATGACACTGCCTGGAGCTACAGGGGAGCCTGTTTCTCTCCCCAGAGCTCCAGACTCAGCAAGGAGCTGCAGCTCTGTTCTAGCCATAAGCTACTGAGCCAGCTGAAGAATTCCAGAGAGCTCCAGCAAAGATCCATTCTTAAAATATCTCAGCTCTGACAGAAGACTCTGTCTGGACCCCACTTGTCAAAACTGTATCTTCTACCCAGTAATCACTGACCCTCACCCACCTGAGCGTGTCACACACTTGTTCTTTTTATAGCAATCAGCTTTTTCCATACGTTTCCTTGTTTGCATGATTTTTTTTTAATATGGACTGCAAAGCAGAACTGTGAAGAAATATTGTGTTTTAAACAGCAATCTTGAACAGGAAGCCAAATCCATGATTATTTTTTTCAAAGCATTCAATTCAGTGTAATCTTCATACAACACAAAAAGAAGAGCCTTATTTCTCCCAGTCTCTGCAGTTACTTTTTGTTAAAGGATTTATCTAGGCTGAATTTTGCACTTAAAGCACATTTAATCAACACTTACATTGCTTAACACTGCACTGTGGAGGTCTGATCATTTGACTGATTAATCCAATCTTCTCTTTCCCTGTGCAACACTGAAATGAGGGGCTTCTCTTAGAATAGGGGATGGCTGGTCACCCAAAGGGCTGGGTTTAGGAGAAAAGGCCAGCCTCTTAACAGACAAGATCAGTGGCCACATAAGTGACTCAGCTGGAGCTCTGGGGGGCATTACACATGAAGGCGGCACAATGTCCCCGTTCCGCAAGCAGGCACGTCCAGCAGCAGCACAGATGTGCTGTCTCTGCTCCTTGGCAGCCTACAAGCCTCTGCTGCTGGTTGGGAGGAAAGGAAAAAGAGGCCTGTTACCCCTCCTTCTCATTCTTCCTTCAAAGATGCAAGCACACACTGTAGCAAAAGACCCTATCATGGCTTCCATATTCCAAAGAAACACATAAGACAAGCTCCTGCCTTTTCCTCCTGCTCTCTCTAGGCTGTGACTTCCCTGCTGACCCTCCCTAACCTGCCTGTTCTGCAGCCCTGTCTCAGCCAAGCAGCCATGTGGTGTTTTTCTTTAACTGCTGTCACTGCAAACAGGACCCTTCCTGTCCCCACAGGGACACTCATTTAATGTCTGCAAATCATTTCGAGTTCATGAGGAGCAAGGTATAATTTAAGCATAATAACATATCTACACAAAGCTCTAACACTGCATATCAACTTATTTAGATGTTCTGTTTAATGCTAGCATTAATGTAATTTACAATTAAACAATTCATCTTGTCTGACTGTAGAATTTCTTCTACCCAGGCAATGAATTAGAGGAGCACTATGAAGCGTTTTGAAAAGCTAGCAGGCTCCTGAAGTCACACCTCTGTACAGGCACACAATTACAGAATCCTAGGTGCAGGAAGGGATTTCTGCAGAACATCTAGTCCAAACGTCTGAGCTTTGGATATCTACAATGACAGACTTTCCAGTCACCAGGATCCTCCCCCAAGTGCCATGATTTCTCAAAGATGACAGAGAGGGACCTCATGATGACACCAAAGAGCTCCACAGCACCCTTGGGTGCATCCTCTCTGGTCCCACGGACTCATGCATGTCCAATTGGCTTAAAGGCTCTCTGGCTATATCTTGCTTTGTGTTTCACTCCATCAGATTCTGCAAAGAAAGGAAACAAATGTTTCTTCATTATTCTTTGTAACATAAAAATGGGAGGACAGAGCTGTGAATGGGTTCAAAAAGCAACTAAATAAAGTAATGAAATAAGAATCCAGCAGGATGCTGATAGCACTGTCTGATACCAGGCAGTCCTTATTCCAAAAATTGCTAGGCAGTCAGATCTCTGTCTTGGGTTATGGAACCAAAAATGTATATTCTATTTCATCTGGTGAAAGCAGCTGGGGAGATGTTTTTCTTTATCTCTTGTAACTCCAGGGGGGAGGGAGGCAGATGACTTCTGATAATGACCCAGCTGTTAAAACTAGGTGGGGTACTGTTTCTTATCTCTTTCACCACCCACCCTCCCTCCAGGGGGATATCTTGTGCTAATGGGCCATTAAGGCTCACCAATGACATGACACATTTACATCATCCCATTGTGAGATGCTCCACCCAGTGGGGGAGAGCCAACCATTCCTACCTAGACAAAAACTGAGACGTAGGAACATCAGGTATCCTGTTTTTCCACTGGATTCCCAGAGGAAGACTGGACCCATCTCACCACCACTGGACTTTCTACAGGTTCATCTCTAGTCCACAGAACTACATCTATTACTCCAGGAGGATTTATATGGACTGCTTCCAACAACCTGACCAACAGGGTTGTCAGGTCGTGTCCCTGACTGTCAGGGTTTCTAGGATTTTTGTTTGTTTGTTTTCTTGCCTGTTTTTTCGTACTACTATATTTGTATTTTTTAACATTCCTAGTAATGAACTGTTATTCCTATTCCCAAATCTTTGTCTGAAAGCCTTTAATTGCAAAATTATAATAATTTGGAGGGATGCGGTTTACATTCTCCACTCCAAGTGAAACTCCAGCTTTCCCTGGCAGGCACCTGTCTTCCTAAACCAAGACAATACCAAACACAGGAAACCTCAAAATATGGTAACCACATTGCTTTCCTTTTCCTTGTGTCTGGTTGCTGTTCTTGTTGGCTTACACTGAAAAATAAGAGATCTGACAGACTTCCACAGCATCAGACAAGGTCCTGGACTAAAGAAATTTTGGTTCCACCCAGTAAATTCTTGCTCAGTATGTTTAATGCTTTTTCTCTGCAATTTAAAAGGTGAGTTTTAAAGCTTCTGCTTCTCGTGAGACCAGTCTATTACATGCACTCCCATGATACACGTCCCAGTGTGAATGCCTGGTCATTCAAATCAGCAATTCTGTGAAAACAATGCCTTCTTTGCTGTAGCTGTCCACCAGCACAAGCATCATGCTAACTGGAATATAGCAGCAGAGAGCTGAAAGCACTCTAAAAATAGGTTTTAAACAGGCAGCATACACTGCACTTTCAGCACTGACAAGTACTGAGGCTGTCTGGGGTTAGCTATAGCCTCTGCTGATGATTTCTCCTACTCCAGCAAGGCTCCTTAAGTAAGTCTTATGAGCCATTTCATGCTAGGTAATTACAGGGAGATCTTGAGTCTTTAAGGCAAATTGTTGATTCCTGACCTTGACAAAACTACATAAGATTTAAATCTGTCTCCACTTCAAAATATTGCCATGGTCTCAAGCAACAAGTGGGGGACAGATAATTTCAAAGCTAGTTTTCATGAGGATGACAAAAAGCAGAATATGTGGTCCTGGTTCATACATTCATTCTATGAAGTCATAGGGACCTTTCTTGAAAGCAGCCCGGAAGAATAAAAAAGCATTATACAAACTGTGCATCCTTAAGAGAAAGCAAAGGTGCATAAAGGCATTAATTTCATTAAATACTAATAGATTCTGTCAAAAAAGGGACTGTTACTATCAAATAACTAATTCAGCCCACTGAGTTATTTTTATCTCTAAAATTCTGCCTTAGCAGTAATTTTCATACAAAAAAAAGACCTATTACTTCTGCTTTTCAGGATTTTTTAATGTGTATGTTTAAAATCTCATGAATATTCCGAGGGCTTCAGATGTGGAGGTCAGCAAGGGACTATACTAGTGCTGCCCTCTTTAATATGTATATTAGCCACTGGTGGTTGGGGAGATTGCTAAGTGTGCAGCATAAGCAATTTGCCAAAGCCAAACTCTCTGCTTCCCTGCCATTGAACATAGATGAAACAGGATTTTTCTTTACTCTACAAAACAGATTCTCATCAAGAATGGGAGTCAGTTCAGCTACAGGACAGGTATTAGAAAGTTGTAAAGAAAATGAGAGTGAAATAAATAAAACAAAAAAGAAAAACAGTACTGGTGGTAGTTAGCTATACGTTATTTATTCTCTTCAGAATAGGTTTCATCGCAACATTGATGGAATACAAATTGACGTAAAATTCATGTAAATTTATGTAAATGCATATATAAATGAGTTGCAGCCCTCGGGGTCCTGGCAAGTTGCCACAGTGGCTCTGAGCAGAGCAGAGAGTTTGCACCACTATAGTACTCTGAGAGGTGTTATTGTGAATTAGAGTGTGGTTTTCTGAGAAACATTAGTAGTTTTATCAGTTTCTACATGGAGTTTGCCAGAGGCGAAAGAAATACCACTTTGTGAACTTTTGGCTTCCTATCTGAGTTAGTAATAGTACTGAGCCTACAAATAGCTCATGTGTGACCATTACAAACCCTTTCACTTTCTCAGCAGAGTTTATAGGCACCGTGAGAAAGAAACACGCAGCTCATGAACATGATAAACTTCACCAGCATTTCTCTGGAATCTGTAATAGCCATGAACTCCGAAATAGCTGGTTCATGACCATTATAAACTCCTTTGGCTTCTCAGTGGAGCCTTTCTAATAGCCATGAGCACAAAAATAGATGGTTCACAACCATTAAGATCTTTGTCAACATGCCCATTGGGAATATAATGGTTGTAAGCTCAGGAACAGTTAGTTCACAGTTTTTGTACTTTTTATTTTTTACTTCACCATACTGAAAGACAAGCTGTGTAGCCAATATTTTGCCAGAAACAAATAATGCCATCATACAGGCTTACTTAGCTGTTCAGGGATAATGCAACAGAATAAAATATAATACATTAGGGTAAATGGCAGGACTGGATTTAGGTAGGTTTCCAAAGCCTGTCGCTTATAACTGATAAGTTTCTATTTATCCGTCATCACATCTCCGTTCACAAGGGCAAAGAATACCACACAGGAGATGTCAGAGAAAATACCAGGAGCAAGGATGGGGTACTAGCCTGAAAGTGTGATGGGCTGTTCAGAGAAGCAGCTCTTCTTATTTTCCCATAAAAAGCTCTCACGATGAATTGGACAACTCTATGTCCTGTCTAAGTAGGAGGTATCTCCTTTGCCCAGCTCACCACAAAAAGGACTGAGAGTGGGGGCAACAAAGCATAAAGGTACTGGTGGCACAGGGGGAAGCATTTAAGCATTCATATGCTCTTCTCCCTAATGCTTTGGGGAATGTATTATTTCTTTTAATAAGGAGTGTTTGTGCAAATCAGCCCTTCTGGGGCCTTGTAGCTGTAATCTTGGGACCCAGCTCTGCTCCCACTGAAGTCAGTGGCCAAATCTCTGTTGACTTCAAATGAAGGAGCCCTAGGCTTTTTGGTGTTTTCTCCATATTTTCCAATAAGATTTTTTTTCCTCGTTAAAGCTCTGACATCACATGACACAACCCACTGTAAAAATTATGCTCATGGTGTGTACAGATGTTCAGAAATAGAGAAGTGATTTTTCAGTGACAATAATATTTCTGTGGCACAGCAATCATGGGACCTGAACATTGCAGATTAGAAAGCCTCTGGAGAGAGCATGTACTAACACATCAGACTTCAGAGAAGAGATCATGTTCCAGCAGCTAAGAATAAGAGAAATAAACCATTTTAAATCATTTAACCTTAGTTTTCAGTGTTTAAAAACCCTCACCTTTGGAGGGTAAAAGGACAGATGGGGCTTTCCAGAAAGTTAGAGGATGAAATGAAAGATTGAATGGGCAAACTGGCAGGAAAACAATCTGAGAAAGTGATGCTGAGGAGTGTTACGGTGGTGCTGGGAAAGGACATTAGTCCCAAGAGAAGAGATGATCAAGGGCCTGATCCTACAAATCTTTATTTGCTTATGTGAATGATCTCATTGATCTTAGCTGGACTCTGTGCCTGGGAAACTATTTGTGGAATCAGATCACAGAGTGTTAGAGAGCAAATGCTACCTCAGTCATTGCCTGCCTAACCTGCAAACATTTATCTAGAGGGACAGATCAGGGGTTAGAGGGAGATGAAAGAGGAGGAGGACTGCATGTCACAGTAAGAAGTGACAGTAACACAGATGGACAGGTTTCACTCTGGTGTTAGCAGAGTGATGCCACCTTTTCACCCCTTAATCTAAAAGAAAGAGGAGATCCAGCTATTCGAAAGCCATAGAGGTGTGGCACTTGGGACAGGGTTCAGGGGTGAACTTGTGGCTTAATGCTTGGAGCTGATGATCTTAGAGGTCTTCTTGAGAGTTTACTTAAGAATCTATTTTAAAAATTAAATGCAGTTCCTGGATTGATGTTTACTTCTCCCACTGCTAAAAAATAAGAAATAAATGTGTCAAAGGAATTGATGTGTCAAAGTAAAAATTGTGTGTTAAATATTCATTTCTTGCATGTCCTTTGTACTCCTTACAGTACCTGCACGATTCCACATTTTAAAAATATCTTTGAATACCTGATTTCTACTGAAACTAGTAGGAGTTAAGCACTTAAATGTCTGAGAACCTAAGTTCTAGTTCACTAGTATTATAAATGTAACCGAAAAAATACCTTTTTTCCTCCTAATTATGCTTCATCTAGTTTCTAGTTGTTTCTTTTGTTTCACGGCAGAGCTAGCACCTTAATAATAGGTACTTATACACAGGAGCTATCAAAAAATGTTTTCCATTAAAAACATTTTCCTTTCCAAAAGGAACCTTTGGACTAAGTAATAAGTTTCACACACATTAGTTAGTGCAAAAAGTTGTATTTACAGCAATTGTATTTTCCCTAAGACCACAAATCTATATTTGTTATTAGGTGTTAAGGTGCTCCTGTCCTTGATGGCATAAAAGGTTACTTTACCAGCCCTTCGAGAAAAGGCAAAACAGTAGATGTCTTTTATTCTATTGCATAACCTGCTGCTAATCACAGAGCAGCTTAATTGCTGCAGTGAGAAAGATAATGCTTTTAGCTCTAACATTACAAACACTGGTGTTTTTCAGAAAAGCTTAAGAAAAGGATTTTTAAAAATCTAAAATGAGAATAAAATTATACAGGAAAATTGCTTAATTTGACTACAAGATATACTGTGCAAAAAATGTGAATGGTGAAACAATAGCAATCATTTGCTGACATGCAATCAGAAGAAAGGCAGGCAGAACAAAACTATCATTTATTAACAATTTTGGGAAATAAAGACTGTTTGGTGCTAATCCTTTTTGTGTTGTAGATGGATGGGAATGTAGGAAAAAACCCAACATGAAAACACAGGGGGGTGACAATAGAGATTTTTCTTTTAAGGTTCTGAGCAGCATAGAAAAATATCTATTTTTTTTTCCCCTGAAAGTCAGTTTAGTTTCAGAGAGAAATATCTCAGTAATGACATAGTGCCATAGAAATCTGTCCTTTCACCACCTGAAGTATAGTTAAATCTGTCTGAGGCTATAAGAATCAGATCTATTTTTAGTAAACACAATGCTAAAAAGCTTTATTTGATTTAATTGAGCTCATTGGACTAATCACTAAAGATAGGAGATCAAGGCATAATTCCTTAAGAAATATGGCTGCAATAAATACTGACAATATTGGCAATCTTTTCCAAAATAGAAAAGTATAATATTATTGATTCTGATCTCTCCCTCAACTTGAATGAATATAAATGTAATTCCATGGCCTCACTAAAGTTTCTCCACATTTACTCCAGCATCAGCTCCAAAATCAGGAGCAGACCATTTATTCATCATTCTGAAGAAAGTATCTAGCTTTTCACAATGGCATATTTTTTTATAACCAAGGTTTTTATGACCAAACTTCTTTCATAAAATATTAAGAGTCATACTGGGAGGTGAAAAGCAAAACCCTTAGACTCACTAAGTGAGGACAACAGTCTTCACTAAGATTCCGGACCTAGAATCATATATAAGGATCATATATAAAAATCCCATTATTTCCTGTTATGAATGTGAATAATTAATAGGACTTCTTTTCTCTTTAAGGTTTTGACTATTCAGACTCAAAATTGACTAAATGCATGAAGTCTGAAAAAACCATGTGCCAAATCTTGACACCTTTATCAAAAATTCTTGTCATGACGTGTTTTTATACTCAAGGTTTTCTCCACCTCAGTCATGTATTCTCCATTTATTCTTTTCAATAACATAAAGACTTTCCAAAGGGCACTTGCTCATGAGTCCTCCAATTTATCAAAGGGTGCCCACCACATAAAAAGAGAAGAACACAGACTTGCAAAAAATGCTCTGGGAGAAGTAAGGACAAGTGGGTACACAGTAAATGGAGGGTAAGGGATAAGGGAGAGCCATGGCAATGGAGCAGCTTGCTGTTACATTTTATGGAGGCCTATCCTGACATTCAAAGGGAGAGCTGGCTCTGGGAATCCTGGCTGTGGTCAGTACCAGCACCATGTTCAGCAGCAGTTGGTGGCACGGAGCCAACCTCGACATTGCTGCCACCAGCAGCAGGCACACCAGAAACACCCCTTTATTTTTGGTTGCATAAAAGGAGGGACACAAGATGACAAAACCAGCAAGTTATACATAAGCAGAAGAGCTGCCCCTTGCCAGTTATATTGTAGGAAATGTGGAGCATAAAACTGCAGATTTAGCCAAAAAACCAAGAACATTACATTTTGATGGTCAATATAATGACCCATTGTGCACTGAAGACAAGAGCTAGGAGCATCCATATTTGCTGGTAACAGCTTCTTCAGATCCTTTAAATGTTGTTGTTCCCTATGTCTAGAGGGGCCACCAATGTGGTGATGATGACTGACACCTCCTCAAAGACTGGGGATCATTCAGCTAAACACCAAAGTCTTCTGGGACACAATCTAACCCCTGTCCACATGTCTCTCTTTGACTCTTGAGAGGAAAAAATAATATTTGTGTGTTTTCTTTTTATTAGTCAGGGAGTTAGATCATTCAGCTTTGTATGTATCAGGAGATTTGGTATTTTCAGATTCTACCTAATCAATACTGTTGTTCATACTTATTAAAAGAAGCTTGTGATAAAATGACAAAGAAAACCTGATCAGCAAGAGTCTCCATCTTAAATTAAAAGTATCTCATTCTTTCTGTGTGCTGTATAAATCTGGTGTGTATTTTGGAAATACCTAATATGTGTCACTTCCAGTTGAAGCTTAAAATGTAAATAGGCATAAGAACATTTGGCAGATAACCCAAATTACAGCCTCGCCACTGCAATTTCATTATAAAGGAGATATATTAAAAAACTAATCTACTAGGAGGTGTGGAACAAACTGACACTTGCCTTTAAGCTCTTACAACGCCTGAATTATAGAATTTATTATTATTATTATCTTAATGTATTTAAATCAAAGTCAATCAAGTATGTATCTGAACTCTAGAATGAATTATTATCACTGTGTCACTGAATTGAAATCTGTTAATTATGTAGGAAGGATCCATTTGCAGAATTGCTGCATAGATAGAGATGTACCATATGCCTGATCTGAAGATATTCACCTGTCATTTAAAATCTGATTAATCTCTTGCGTTTCAATGCACGAGTGCAGAGTCATGAATCTGAATGAAAAGACTCTAAGGCAAACTCATAATAATTTAAATTCCAGTTTCTTTTTCTAAAGGGATCTACAAGTCCTTGGGACATTTGCCACTAGAGAAAGACAGGAAAACTCCTACATGACAGTGGAATGTAGGACATTCAACAGGCTAAATATATTCAGGGTGAAATTTTGACTTCAGTCAAGTCAGCAGCAAAATTCCCAAAGGTTTTTAAAGGCCAAGATTTTCCCTTATCTCATTATAAGGGTCTTTGAGCCCAACTTTGTAAGATGATGAACACTCAGAAGTGATGACTATTCACAGTGACTGCCAGAATTATGACTTAGTTTCAGTTCAGGCATATCTGAAATGCGTCTTCTTACCCTTTAGGAGAGATGCTCTGTACATGTGGGAACAGGTTCTTCATAAACCAGCAGTAACGCCTGTCTTCCATATCAGAGTATTGTTTAGGCAGGCAGAGAGTGGAACAAAGCTTCAAAGGAGGAAAAGTCCCCTGCACTTATTTCTTCCAGCCATCCTCCTCCTACCCAGGAGTAATGAAAGAAGTCGTCTCTGTTATCTCTGTAAAGAAATTTTCCTAAGAAGCTATATTTTGAATTTTCCTTGCAACCTATATTTTGAATTTTCCTTCAACCAAGTAGAAAAGGAATCAACAAGACAATTCACAAGTTGGTTACTAGCCTCCCAATTAAAAACTAAATAAAAATAAAAATCACAGGACAGCAGCACAGTAAGGAACAAGGAAATAAAGCAGAAAGGAAAACAAGCAATAAAACTTTCCTATTGATTCTGTACAACAGTACGAATTGTTCTTGGAACCTGATTCAGGGTCAGTTGAGTTATGGGAAAGGGAAAAAGGAAAAAGTACTAGTAGTAGATAGAAAACTGTTTCAAACACGCTCTTTAGACCTTGGGAGGGAAAAAGCCCAACAGTATGCAAACTGAGAAATTAGGCTTTTTGTTTAAAAGGGAAACATGATGAATCAATTTCATTCTTTGTTTATATCCCAGGATTAAGACAGAAGGATTCTATAGATATTAGTTAAAAATCACACATAACCCAACTTCAAAAATAAGGATTTTTTTTTACTAGTTAAAAAATTAATTAGTAATATTGTAATTTCCTGCTAACTCTCTCCTGAACAACTTTTTCAAGAAGATATCTAAAATGGACTTAAATTTTTCTGCATTCCTATTTTCACATCTACATCTGATCTTATTTCCTGAATGTTCAGTCTTGTCTCTATTTGCTAAATCTTCTTATTGCTGTCTCATCTGGAAATTCATATTCACAAACTCAAAAGCTTTGACCTTAACAAGGTGTCTAACATGGAATATTTATAAACACAGGAAGATGTCAGCTAGAACAAACCATAAAGCTGTAGTAGAACCTGTTTTGACCAGTCAACAGCAAAACATATCCCCCAGCCACCAACAGCATTCTAGCACCGCCTCTTCTATAAATTACCTCCAGTTGCACAGCTTGTTAAAACCCTGTAGTAAATTAGGTATCACCCAAAGTGACGAGCCATGAATCCACATGGTTGGTATTGCACTTGCCCTACATGAAAATGTTGATTCCACTGCATTTGTATTGCATTTCTGCACAGGGCTGGCTAATGTGACCTGCTAATTCCGTGGCAGAAACAGACCTCTCCATCAGTGGCTACAGTCTTAGTGTTTTATGCCCTCTCCTTGTCAAAACAGAAGCATTAGGAAAATAAACCTCCTGTGAACTCCACAGTTGCACCTGCTTTTTTTTTTTTCCTCCTTGCTTTGAAGTTCTGATAGCACATACTTTATACATTTGTTAGCATTTGGTGATGACTTGCAAGCTTTTTGAGGCTTGAAAAATAAGTCTTCATAGCCCCAGAATGCCTACAACAGTTCAAAGTGGCAGACCATACACATTTTTGGAAACAGAAAAAGAAATTCTTCCAAAAACATGCAAGACAGATGAAATAGCCTCACAGACAACTGGGTTTTTTTCTGAATTCTGCCTACATAACACTGACCCTAAGGCATTAGAATATGCATCTTTCATCTATTTTAGCCTATAAAATGTCACTTCTGTGCTTCTATCATTCATAAAAATCACAAACCTTATTATGACTCGTTGGAAGCTCTTGCTTTCTACAAGAAAGAGCTAAACAAACCTGTTCAAACAGAAAGAAACAGAATTCTAAACTCCACAGAAGCTTTCCAAAAGGATTTTGCTGAGGTTCAGATCAAAAATTTAATCTTGATGATTGTAATAGACCTTACTATATTGAATAGTGTAAGAGAATCACAGAATCAGAGCATTAGAAAGAGTCTGAGATAACAACATTGGTACCAGCTTAGCAAAGCACGAGCAGCAGTTGTAAACAGCGTGTGCCTAGCTTAGCTTTAGTCATGGTAACAAGAAATAAAAAGCCTGGAAAGCATCAGTAGTGAGAACATTCATATTTTCAAAGCTGAATGAGAGCTTTCAATGGCTGAAGGTCAGAAAGCAGCTCTGATTGTAAACAAAGGAGACTTCTATCCCCTCTGGCACTGAACCTGCATTCCTGATTAGAATCCCATCTGCACAGGCCCTAAAACCTTCTTGAAACTCTGAGGCTGAACTGAGGTAAAGTTCGGTAAAATGCATCCTAAATATCACGCACCTGCACCAAATTTACAACTATCCTTCCTTTTTATTTCTTATTCACACAGTTACAGATCTGATATGTTCCGTATCACTGTAATATAAGTAGCAGCTGGCCTGTGCTGCATTGCCCTTTGTTTATTTAATGCATTTGAGATTTAAAAAACAAAACTATTTATTCTCTGACTATGAGAATATGGTTCATGTATGATACAATTCTCTGAAATAGCTTTTTTTCCCAGTTACATCTAAAGTTCAGCATGGACATTCTCTTGTATCAATGAAAGACTCTGAAGTGCTGGTTAACACTATTTGTTGAAAGGGATTTTATTTATGGTGGTGTTCTATATTTCAAATAATTTTTATAAATTAGGGAAGGAACACTAACTTTTCAGTTCTTCAAGATGTGTTTACTGTGGTGGTGACACAGAAAAGAAGCAAACAATCCAGGATTTAAGGATCATCACATCCATAAGAAAAAATGCTTTGGTGTTTTAGTTACCCTCAAATCAACTTAATCTCAGGATTTAAAAAATAGGTACAAAAATAGGTACAGAAAGTTATGGGAAACAACTGTTTACTGTGGTTCAAATAGAGGCACACTGGTTACTTGGTTTAAATTCGAATTTCAAGATATAAAATAGGGAATAATGATTATATGTGTCTGTACTTAAGATCCACTCAAAGACATTTTACTTCTTTGTTTCAAATACTGCTAAAATGCTCCCATGTATACACTTCTTAGGATAAAACTATTGTCTTCTGCTATTGAAGAAAATATTGTTGAAAGTAGGTTACTGTTGAGTCCTCATTCAAGCTCCAACCTTTACCCTATCACAGACACCTGTGATCTGTAATTTAATCAGACTGATAGTTGTGACACTGAGGAATTATTTCCTCTCCCCATTTAACTTGGGGAGTTAAAAAGTCCCTTTCAGGTGAAGTCCTCTCCCTATAAACAGAAACTTGCTAGGGACTATCTACTTAATACAAACAAATCATTAGCACCCTGGGGAGACAATGTTCCCTCATGCTGGTATTCATAGAACTCATCTCTCAGTGTACATATTCTTTAAAACCAAAAATCTGTATCCCATGTATACGTCTAAGACAACAATGGTATTTTATACAAGCCTGTAAATTACATGAGGTGCTCATTAGGTATTTTTGATGGAGGTTGGACATAACACTAGACAAAGATCTATTAGGAAACAGTAGGTTTCCTTAACCTACTGTTTGCAGAATATTATACTCTACTTCACAGTCAGTGCCAAACCACCACATCCATGATGATGATGAGCATTTCATTCATTCCAAACCTAGAAAATGTTCGTTATTATATATATTTTTTAAGTATGGGTCAGTCAGGTGTAACAAATAAGGCCTACAAGCTCCCACAACAAAATTGCTTCTTTGTTGAAGCTCCATCCCAGGAAAGACTGAACTATTCCCAGCTGGCACCAGTTCTCAATTAATATGATCAAAGCTGAAAACACAGCTGTCACCTTGATGTCCTTAGCCTTTTGTTTTCACTGTAAAAATTTACACTTACATCAGTGGTTAGAAGTTCTGCTTCATCTGCTGCTGAACATTACCTGGTCACATTGCCTGCAGCCTTTACTGGAAACAAAACCTAAATCCACGTAACTTAAACATTTGTTTTCTCTAATGGCAAAGCAGTGTAAAATGGTTTCTTGCTTCCCTGTTCCTGAACATTTGGTTCCCTTCTTTGCAAATCCACCTGGTTCACTCAGTGCCCTGCCAGCTCTGCAGACTGAACGGGCTGCAGAGCTGCCCTGGGCTCTTTGGGCTGCTCTCCGATCACAGTCACCAGAAGGATCAGAGGGGAGGCTTCTTTTTTTTTAAAAAAACCTACTTCTGTAAAGGGATTTTGATAATTTCAGTGATCCAGCTTGCAACACATCTCTAGAAATAGCTGTATCAGCACAGCTAAGAAATGAGTAGGAGAAACATTGCAGAGAGTGGGAACAGACAGAGGAATAGGAAAATCAGAACCTCTGAAACTGATTTTAGTAATAGGAAAAAATATTACTGGAGAATGTCACTGGGATGAAGTTTTTGGAGTGTGGCTTTGTTCTGCAGGAAGAGCCAAGTATCTGTTTTGCTACAGGAGAAGAGAAAGCCTCCACACCTTTGTCATGGTGCACTGGACATGTATGTCTGTCACCTTATGCCAGCTGTGCTGCACAGAGGGACAACCAAGAAGTTCAGTGAATTCCGTTCATCAAAATGATACAAATATTCAGTGGAAACAGAAATTTGGGGTTGTGGGTTTGGGGCTTTCTTCCTCAAATGACGGAGTTACCTTAAAGATGAAGGGAAGGGAATTATGCTTGTAATTATAAGGGAAAAGAAATGAGATCTGTGGAAGAACCAGAGCACAAAAAGCAAAGAGGAGAAGGACAAGGACAGAATTTGTTCCTTCAAGGGCAGCAGTCATTAATTTGGCTCAGCTTTGTCAGGATATTTTTTTTTTTTAATAAATAAATAATAAAAAAGACAGGACTAATAAGATAACCATTGCAACAAATAATAGTTATTCTCTTACAGTCAGGTTTCTTGTATATGAGACAGAAATGGATCATCATTAGTAAGCAAAACTCCTCTGTGTGATGTTATTTTCACAGATGTGTGTCTGTTCTACTGTCATTTCAACAGGTGGGGACAAGGGGCTGCACAACCTTGCCAGGCTGGACTTTGGAGCAGGAAATGCAAGGAAGCTGTAAACATATCCATTGTCTGATATAATTTTTAAAACTGCCCGAGAGTCACCTTCATGAAATTGAACCATCTTTCATGTTCTTCCTTCCAGAACCCCCAGCACACAACATGCACTTCCTTCAACTTCGCCTAAACTTTATTTAACCCAGCAGTACTTGTTGCATGTGGCTCCAAAGCAAGAAAAAATAGCAGGATCCATTGCCAAAAGTCACTGCAGTGCTGCTGTTGAGGCAGGATTTGTCTTCTTTGCAACACCTACATGTTTCAAAATAAGGATAGACCAGTTCCTTTTGAACAGTAACAGACTTACAAAGGAAAAAAGGAGTAAGAATCTTGTAATCAGTGACTCCAGTGACAAAATGTTATCATTGATAAGTTACTAAAATTTCGGTCTGTTACATACTTGAAAATACAGTTCTTTCTGATTTTTTGCTATTTTCATAGAGGAGACTTTGGTTTTCAATAGCATGCTCAATTTTTGTACTCCAGTGCATTGGAGTTAACACTTGATGGAGCTAACAGTAATCAAGCACACAGTAATTTAGCCTGGCATTAGGAAATCCAAAATAGGTGACAGAATCCAAGCAGCCTAAGAAACAAACCGGAGTTCTAGTTTCACGAAGAAGCAAAGTAAACAACAGCAGTGCCAGAAAATTGCTTTAACATGACTATGCAAAAAACCTTTACCTCCTGGCAAAGTTGTGCATGAGTCCAGAGTTCCTCACCTATAGCTTATTAATGATAAATCAGGGAGTCATTCCCCAAAGCACTGCCATTGGGCTGGATTCTGAGAGCATTACCTGATTTTCTACTGACCTCTTTGAACTTAGAGTTATCAGTAGTTTTCCAAAAAGGGCCAAAAGCTGGATAACTTCAATGATTTTGCTGCAAACAAGTTTGCCTTCTGATTTATTATTATTATTAGTAGTATCCTACATCCTATAAAAATTATCTTTTTCTCCCTAGAAAATGTAAATAAACCCCAATAATTTCCTCTGTTAGGAAAAATTTCTTCAGTCTCTTTTGTCAGCACACATCTGACTGCTGCTGTGTCTGACACCAATAGCCTTTGTTCTGTTTACTTTAAAGAATAAAATACTGCTGTTGGATTTAGTTTTTCATTTTTAATGTGTAAGTCCTCTCTTGATCCTGCATTCCAGAGAAAAGGAACTGAAGTTGCTTTAAATAACAGGCGAGGTGCCTCTGAAGCCAGAGCTGTAGATGTAAATCCCCCTAGCAAGTTTATATAACTGAGATTTACAAGGGAAAAAGAAAAATAACAACAAAACATCATGTGAGCACTGAGTTGTCCTGGCAGCATTAACATGACAGGTGTACCTCAGCCCAGCCAGTCACTTTTTATTTAACTGTCAGGACACTTGTTTTAGTGTTTCTAGCTGCATTGCACCAGTATAGCTTTTGATTCTAAAGGTCAGCCACCCACGCCAAAGTTCAAACAGGCATTTAATGCAAACAAAAAAATCAACACAAAGGTGGCTTTCATCAGACCTGGCTTGAACTAGCTAGGCAAGATAAAGTGCATTAACATGCAGGTTCCAAATTTTAAAGCAAAAAAATTCTTGTCAGGGCCATATAAATTGCAAAATGAGTAAGCTATAAAGAGCTGTGTTCTTCCTTATGTTTGTACTTGTTTAGATACTAAAGCTATCAGAGTTACCCAAGAAGGGATTTGTATACCAAAGGGAAAAAAACACTGAAGAACAAAATCTAACATTTCATTCTTCAGGGAGAAATAAGAACCCTGATATTCTCTCAGGAAACTTGGTGCAGTTGATTAGGGTCATCAGAAACTGGTTTGAAATTACTGTTTATGAGTCCCTAACCCTGGGTCCCTGATCTCGAAGGCACTGTCCAAGTCATCCCACTGGAGGTGCCTAATAAAGCTGTGATAGCCACTAAGCATTTAATATCAAAAGAGTGATTGTTAATCCAGAGCCCTGCTATTTGAGGCTGCCTCATGTCATCCCTTCCCCTGTATCACCAAAAGAGGCAGAAAATGAGTTGCAATGACTAAGCTGGATGTCAATAGAGGATGTCTCTACAGAGTTCACACAAAGACAGAAGGAAAACAAATCACTTGCCCTTCTCTCCCTTCTTTTCTCAACTCTGGAAGGTGGCAGAAGAAGCACAACAGTACTTCCCAAAACCTGGTGGTCCCACTAGGCAGGAATACTCCTTCCCTGGCCAAATGGCCTGGGCGTTATGCTGACAGATGAACAAAACCACCAATATGTCTTAAGAAGACTGGAAACACGGTAACAAACATAAAATTAAACAGGGGTTTGGCTTGGGTTTGTACAGGACCAAACCACAGCAACAGCTGATCAAGATATAAACACAGTCCTCTTTGACATGGAAGCCACTTATACAGGCTGCTTGAATTGGCTGATCCTCAGCAAGGGGAAGATGATGTTTATATAAATCCTACACTTCATCCCAGATAACAACATAGCGACATCTTAATCCAAATGACATGGGGCCTGATCTTTCAGACTACTTTGTGTGAAGACTTCCTGATTAATTCCCTGCATCAGAAACAGGTTATTCATCTATTTTCAAGTGCATTTGTCTGATGCAAGTATTTACAGTTCTTTATTAGGCGGGGCCATTCCTTGGGCATTTTATCAGATTTCAAGATACCCTAATCTACATGGTGATGTTGGAAGCACCTCTGGGGATGTACAGCAATCCCTGACACGTATCTGACTGTGCCAGGTAAACAGGAATAGGTATTTCAGGTGGGTTTTCCAGTACTTTACAGCTTACATAGTCACAGCCCCAGAGAGCAGGGATTGCAAACTCCCCTTTCAAAGAAGAGAACACTGAACAAACCCGAATGTCAAATTCAATCATGCTGATCATGAGGAAGTGGACTCTGACTCAGGAGTCACCATATCTAATCTTCAAAACTTTCAGGCTGGTTTATGTACTGCAAAGCAGGAGAAACAAATAGACAAAACTCCACACATTTTTTTTTCCTCTTCATTTTCACATCATTTTTTAAATCAGACCTATGGCCAATGGTCTTAATTTTTTTCCTTCCTGAGTAAAAAAAAAAGAGTCCAGCTAAAATTTGTGTAATTTTTCATGTTTTATGAGAATTTTAAAAAAGCAATAATTATTCCTCTTGGAGGCTTAGCTTTGAGGAGTTTGTTGTTTTTCTTCTTATGAAAAGTCAAATGATTTTGCTATCAATGGAAATGTGAAAAAATTTCATCAGTCCACTTCTGAATGCAAATCATCCAAATGTTTATACAAGACCTCAGTGCATTTCAAGGTACATTCATACTTCTTCACCTCCTTCAATGAGGCTATGAAGAGGCTTAACCTTAAGGGTTTGTTCAAGTGTTTTGCTGCAGAGGAGCCCCTGAGCCCTTGACGCAGAAGGCATTGTTGTGGTGATTTCAGAACTCCAGGCAAGAAGGAAATTGCACATGTGGCATCTTGCAAAGGAGAGAAAATAACACTGTCTTTTTCAGAAAATGTAAAAGTGGATTTTTCCTTGGATTCCAAGTGGACAAATTAGTAGTCATTGGCAAAGGCAAGGAGAACAGAAAAATTATAGAGAAAATGAACAGTGGAAGAATAGATGTCTTTCTCCTTACAGAATTTACTGAAATACTTTCAAACAAATGCCTTTGGATCAAGAATTCCTGAATTATTTTGCAAAACAAAGTAGAACTACAAATGAAAGGATAGTGACAATAAGGGAGATGTTTCCTTACAAACACAAATATAGTAAAACAAAAGGTCGGGGGAGCAGAGGGGAAGTGGGAAGGAAGAAAGAAATGCATTACCCTATAAAAGAAAACAAATAGAAAGAAGTTTCTAAAGGGGTGGAAAAGGATGTAAAGATGGGAAAGCACTTTTATTTCCTGATGTTTCAGTGGTACTGAAACACTCAGTATATATTCTCAGCATTTCACAACCACAATATTGTGTTTGATAAAAGAACTTGTATTTTTATCCTACTATGCCACTGTTTTTGCATATCAATAGAAGTGTTTTCCTCCAGCCTCAAATATGTTGGTCTTATTTAACAAGGACAGAGGACAGAAACAGTCTCCCATTGCTGTACAGTCCACCTAGAGCTGTCTACAGAATCCCAAGATATTAACCTTCTAACATATCTCCCCCAAACACCTGAGATGCTTGTGCTTCAGCTGAGCTGCATCAGGCCACCCTCTTACCCATCACTCAGCCTGATTTTATTGAGGACGGTCTGCCACCTACTCTTGGCACTCTTGTGAATGGAGACTCCCTTTACTACTTTCTGAAGCCCTTACACAGCCCATTAAACCCATAGGCCCTCCCTAAATCTAGGGTATGTGGATTGATTTTTTTTTTAAATTGGGGTTTCTGAGTGAGAGATTGTGCAATGTTTGGAAGACTTCAATTTTTGTGCTGAACTGCACATATTTTCGCTGAGGACTGCTGGTCATGCTGGACCTTGCTTCATACACGGTTGCCTCACTCAGACCTGTTGTGCAAACAGCTGCAGTCTAAGTGTGGGGCAAATGCTGTGCTTGCACACGTAAATGCCATTGGTAAAGCCAGCGAGTGCCTGAGACATCAAGTACCTAAAAAAGTGTCTTTTATTGCAGACTGTTACATTAACCTCATCTGCCTTTTGGATTGGAAGACTGCAGGAAGAAGCAACAGCCAGATCACCTTTCCAAAGGGCAGTCGTCATTCCCTCTGCTCTCTGGTTTCTCCTGCTAACTACACACATGGAAGAACACCACAGTGGAGGCTTGGAAGTACTCAAGACCCCATCAGTGACTGCTGAAGGGCACTGTTGTCATAGAGACAATGAAGGCCCCTCCAAAAGTCAAAAAATGTGTCAGTCCCTGATATCTCAGTTGGGAGTGCAAGCAAAGGGAGAACAACCTAACTCAGACTGGAAAAGACTTGCTGCAGTCAAGCATTAATATACAAAGTTACACAAAACCCACTAAAAGAGAAATAGATTTATTGCCTGTATTCCAGGAGCCTGATGAAATGGATGCTGCTTACCATTGACCAGAGAAAATTCTCAGCCAGAATAAGATTTTATTCATGGTTTAACCACTCAGAGACCTTAATTTCACAAACACTTTTGTCCAACACTGAGGCCAAAAGAAGCAATCCCATGTTTTTTATGATTCAACATTGCCGTCTCCCTTTTTCTGGCATTCAAGAGGTGCATGTTGCTGCAGGGTACCTGAGTGGGGACCAGACCCACATCTGAGCTATCCAAGCCCCTTTTCCTGACACAGCTTTCTCCTAGGTGAGCTTCCCTGCCTAGCACAATGTACAGCTGCATGAAACCTCAGGTGGCACCAGGGATTGCACAAGTTCAGGGGGAAACCCATGGCAGGGTGTTGGAACAAGATGATCTTTAATGTTCCTTCCAATCCAAACCACTCTATGATTATAAATAAGCACAGGGGCAAAGAGAATGCAGGCCTGCCTATGCCAGTGGCAGTGCTGTCTGCTGGTTTAACTTGGCTGGGAATGACTGGCATCAGATTCATTCCTTCTTGCTGTCACCTCCAAATTCACTGACCTCTTTTGGAAGTACATCCTCCACAGAGACGTGCTGTAAACGTGCTAAGAGGCTGTTACTTATACAAGATATTTATAAAAGTGACGGCATAAAGCTTACACAGAGAAAATATACAGAATACGCAGCATACATATATTACACGAGTTTATAAATGGTTTTAACTATATTAATGCTGAGTATCCATTAGATATCCACTAGAACTCAAAAGGATGCATTTTACAAACACTGGATACCAACACATCTTCCAAAATGGGAAAGGGACCTAGGTTAGAACCCTCACAACCTCTGGCTGAAAAAGGCCTAGTAAAAAATAAATGCCAAAATAATTAATCTGATTTTAATGAACAGTTTAAATAAATAATATGTGTTTTTCTCAGCTGAGCTCTGGATAGTTTTTAATAAGGGGAAAAAAACCAATATTTTTCTGGGACCAAAAAGCAGCAGTCTGCTGGCAAGACTGCCTGTAGAGTACATGGAAGAAGAGTGAGGAATTAGGCTATGGTATTTTAAAAGGCTTCTTTCATTGACTGGTACTATTATTGGGCTGCAACATTCTAACATTAGGAGGGTATTTTATTTTTTTTTTCAATTCTCACAACTTTCATATTTCCTAGTACCAGCCAGACCAAATATTAAGTCTTTCCTATGTGATGCTGATTGTTCTTCTGTGCTTCTTTCTTTTCCCAGGGTGGATTGATCTATTGACAAGCAACTACCTGGATTGCGCTGCTTGGATTTACACATTGCAAATTGAATCTCCTCCCTCAACCCACTGGCCATGATGCTTTGGGTGCAGCCCATGATGCAATTGGCTTTCTGAGCTCTGAGAGCACTTTTTTGGTTCATTACCAGCTTTTCATCTATGTGAATCTCCAGGTTCTTCTTTCACAGGGCTGTTTTCAATGACTTCTCCCAGTCTGTGCTCACATCTGATTGCTCCAACCCAGGTGCAGCACCTTGCACTAAATATTTAAAACCTCTGTTTTCCAGACAACGAGACTTTCCCAGCAGACCACTTTGGAATAGAGACAAGGAAAGTAGCTGCATCATAGCTGTGCCTCCAGTGCCTTCTCTTCTTCTTCTTCTTCACCTCTCATCCTCTTTTATCCCTAAAACTCTCTATTTTTCTCTCAGCCCATGGCTTACTGAACTCCTCCCTTCCAACCTGGCTTTCTGCTTTTCTCCTTTCTCTTTCTCTGGAAACATGGCTTATCTTATCCCCATGAGTCCCTGTATCCCTAAAGCTCTGGTCCTTTTCCAGACTCATCCTAGCCCCCCACAACACCCTCCTGGAATATGGATGAGTGACATGACTGCGGAAAAGCAAGGGCACTTAGTTCCCCATCATGCATCTACACCATGCAGGCAGAGGACTGTACAGGCTACAGCTTACAGATCAAGTGTGTAAGATCAGAGGGGATAAAGGTGGGTCATGATGGGCTAGAAAGTGGGTCACGTGCCTGGGACACCACACAACAGCAGACTGGTGTTGCAAAAGCTAGACATGCATCAGCACCTAATAATTTTGGTACTACTTGATACCATGTGTGTTTAGAATTGCAGTAAGCTGCCTAACAGTGATGTAAATAGGGGATGGGTGGAGAATTGTTGCTCTTGTTTGGAATTTTTCCTGTATTCTATGTGGTTGTTATCTTCCCTTGCAGTGAGCAAGTAGAGTTGTTGTTGTACAACATAAGGCTGACTATTAACTGACAAGTAGGCACACTAAATCTGCTTCTTGTCCCCTCAGGCAGTGGTCCCTAATTCTTGGCTCAGAGATGACATGTTGAACACCAGATTCCTCAGTGTTACTTGCTGATATCAGGGAAAGTGGAGCATCAGTCATCACTTTTGGTGTGCTACTTCTTCAGCACATTAGCCCAGGCTCACAGAAGTTGTTCTCTGCTGGGGATTAGACATTGGGCAAAAGACACCAGGAAGAGAAAATAACAGAAGATGGAAAAGGAGTTGGATGATCACAAAAAATAATCTTGTCTGGTGCCTGAAAGCTCCCTCAAATAAAACAACTGGGCAATTGTTTGCTTTCAGTGCCTTCCACAAACTTCTTCCTCAAGTTCATGAGAAGACCATCTAATTATGGGCTCCTTGTGCCATACTATATTTCATGAAGGTAACTGGGAAAGGCGCATCTTTGTTTGACACAAAAAGAAACAAAAACCCAAATAACAAACTGAAAAAAGTCTGGAAACATAATAAAGTAATTGAAATCAAACAGAGCTGTTCATCTGGCTTGGGATGATTCTTTTCATCAATTTACAAAGAATTATCTAAAACAATCTGAAGTTCAGACTGGCCTCACACATCTATTTATGTTTTAACTTTGATCAGAAAAAAAAATTATCCATTAAATACTAGTTAGGTTGCAATGCACTGCTTAACCATAGCCACTGACAGACTGGAGATATTTCTCTGCTATTTTCAAGTACAATAATGATGATGATGGAAAGAAGCTACCTGTGATTCTGCTATAAAGGGCAGCAGCATTAACAGCTATTCAGCAGAAATGAAGGGCTGTCCAGGCAAAGATGACAGATACACAAGTTAGTCTCACAGATAAAGTAATTTCAGTGAGCCAAACTTGAAGTGAAACATGGATTTATGGACATTATTGCAAACATGCATGTGCCTGACATTCTCCAGATTTAGATTATAATCCTTTACACACAGATGAGTTAATTCACTGCACAACCCAGATGCGGCTAAGAGAGAGATGACCTTAAGGGATGTTTGGGTCTCTACTCCACATTCAGAAACACTCCCCAGACAGAACTAACATTCTCACACAGGTCTCCTACACGGAAGAGAAGGAGAAATACCTTTACTGGGCTGCTGCAGCTGGGTCATTGGCTCTCCCCTTCAGTGTAATGGTCTACCTCAGGTTCACCTTAGTACACTAACAGTGTGCTCTCCTTCCTACTGAGGAACTTTTTAATACCCTGCAATCGCCATGAGTCTCTTGCTTGTGCTGTGAACTGAGTACCTGCATGAGCACAGCTTGTCTTGCAAGTTGCCAAGGCTAGCCTGGAAACTCTTCCCTCCTTTTCTCTGCTCCTTGTATCCTTTTCTTGGTAGGCAAATGTCAGCAGTTGTAACCCACTGTAGGGAGGCATCTGGCAGTGATGGCTGCCACAAAGGAGGAGGCTCTTACTGAAGATGCTCTGCCAGCAGTGTTATGCAGACTCCCCTTCTCAATTCACATTTCTTGGCACCTACACCCCTGTCTGACTGACTTTTAAATGGGCAAAGAGTCAATCCAACAGATGGGCTAAATGGCAGGCAACCAAGATGCTATGAATGTACATTGTCTGGGTGTGGGGAGTCAAATTGCCAGTCAGGGATATCCAAGTTAATGCCCATCACACAGCTATGTGACGACAGCACTGAGATATGCCACAAATAGCCAAGTTTAAAATGTCTTCCCTAACAGCAGCATTCATAGACAGAAAAAATGCAGTAAATGGGTGTCACAGCTGACCATGCCTGTGAGGAATCCAGGAAGGAATTGTGATGGAGACGTGAGTGTGGAGAACGACTTCCACAAAGTCACTGTTGCCATCCTCTGTCATGATACCTTCGGGCATCATAGGAGAAGATTTTATACAGCACAAGGCAAGCAGCAGAGAAAGTTTATCTTTTGTGTCTCAGGAATTCTTTAAAATTAGTACAAAATTCTAATGCATTACATGTTTTTGCGAAATGGCTCAATAAGCTTTGTATGGTATGTGGTGGCCTCTGCATGCATGGTATGAGCAGACCAGCCTAACAAGTCTCGTTACCAAGGAAACAGGTTTTTAAACTTGAAATATAGGTATTCATGATGACAGAGATCTTACGCTTTTTTGGAACATGTCTCTCATTTGAGGAGTGAATGTGGAAGCTGGCTTTCAAAATCCTCCTCACTGTGGTCATGGGGCCAGTGGAAAATGTCGCATTGCTGACCCTGACTCACTGGTCTAGCAGAACTGGAAAAAGAATATGGAACAAAAGATCATTACACATCATCGCCTAATGCTTTACCTTAAAAGTAAGCAAATGGGGGAGTTAATTAGACAAGGACTTCCGTTCTTTGAGGGAGCCAATCAATCACATTTTTTCCATTCTGAAAGGAGGGTTTTTTTTGGTTGTTTTTTTTTTTTAACATAAATCTTTTAAGCCTCAGTGCTATGGCTTTATAGGAAGAGGAAATTGATCTCAGCTATTCTCTGACAAAATGGCACTGAACAGAAAGTGTCTTTCAGAATGTATTCATTAGTTCCTTCTCTCAATCTGACCTTGAATTCATTTGATTAAATGATTAAAATAATTTCATCCCAAAATGACAGTTTGTAGGACAAACTTAATTAAGCTCCAGGACTGAGGAATGGAAAAGCTTGTGCCTCTTGTTTTGTATTAACTCCTATGTTTAAATAATCACAGGAGGACCATTGTAAACCCCTGCAATATGTTGGACATCTGGCCTCCCTGATTCCCTGATTGCTTCCCAGAGACCAGGTTACTGCTCCCTACCTGTCCTACTGCCCCAGGCACCATTCCCTTCCCTAAAATCAGAGTGAAGGGAGCAGAGTGCACTGTGAGCCGAGTCACTCTTTAGCATCTTCTCATTTCACAGCCCACCAAGAATACACAAACTGACCACAGAAACCCTGAAAAATCATTTAATGCATGTAACAAAAAGGGAAGAAACTCTCCTAACTTCGTTGTTGTCTCGTCATTTAAAAATAAATAAAAAAGTTACATACTCTGTAGAATAGTACAGTGAAAGTTGTAGAATTTCTACTTTCTCACCACTTTGTTTAATGCACCTGTCTACACCATCAAAAAGCCCAAATCTGATTTCTCTGCTAAAATAGCACCACCCCTTTTGGCAGTAGTGTAATATTAATGCAGATCAATATCTTCAGCATTTAAATTTGTCAAGTTATCTTATCCTGTCAGTTTAGAAAAACGGGGCTTCATTTGCTAACATTCACATTGCATCTAGTCCTTTTGCAGGGCCACTGGTGCTGGCAAAGCTGGATATGCCACATAAATACACCCTTCATACAAGGCTTGAGAGAAAACTACAGCAGGCTGAGTATGATGCTCAGTTAAAACTAAGAAATTGTATTGACTTCAGTGGGGCTGCATAAAAATAACAGCTAGACAAACTTGGTTCAGAAACTTAAAAATTTTAAAAAAACCACAACCCTTTAACCACAAATGGTATGTGGTTCATTTTGCAAACAATTACTTAGCTCACCAATGTATTAATGATAAAAACAAACCTCCCATATTCCCCAGCCAACAGAAAAAATAAACAGTACTGGAAATGCAAAATTGCCTATGCAGGGTAAACGACACACAAATAAATTTGAACAGGAAAAACATACTAATGAATCTTCTTTTAAGAGGTAAACAAAATGCTGGCTTCTCGCCAAGGAGGCACGCACGGAAATCAGGCAGGGGATCCCTGAAAGCACAGCAAAGCAGCTGACAAAGCTTCTTTAGCGCTGCCAATGAGGCAGACACAATGTGAGAGATGGCCGTGCCACACACACAGCGGGGAGCTGCGGGAAGCGGCGAGCGGAGCCAGCCAGGGAGAGGCTCGGGAACACCTCCCTCAGCAGCCGCCTCTGAGGAAGGCGCTAAACACCTCCAGGGTCCCACTCCCGCCCTCTCACTGGGGAGAGCACGGCCGCGGAATCGGCCGAGGCGGACTTTGATGTTTTGTGACATTCCCAAGTGACGCGGCTGAGGGAGCAGCTTGAGTGGAGCTGGCAGGTGATGCATCCATCCCATTAGTTCACCCGCTCCCAGTGGCCGGGGCAGTTGCACACAGCATTACACTGCTTCCATGCCACCACCGTAAAGGTTGCTTGTTTAATGATGCACACAGCTCTGTACTTAGCTAGAGAGGTCATTTCTTCCCTTGCAAGGCTCCTGAAAAATCTAAAATGCTAAAGGAGATACAAAAGGTCGCATTTTTCTTTTGTTCCAAGTCAGACATCTTCCAAAGCCTCCTTGCAGGTTAATGTAGTGAGACAGGGGTTCAAAAGAGCTTTGTAGAGCTCTTGCCTTCACTACATTTCAGTCCCACAGATCAATATGATTTACATAGACACACTAAGGGAGGGGCACAGCAGTGTTCCAGGCTCTGAGGCAGGAAGATGAAGTCTGGTGGCTGACAAAAGTTGCAGGGTCATTTGAATTATCATTCAGGGAACATTCAGAGATATCACCTTGTAGATCTTGTGCTTGAGGTAAAATAGTCACCCACTCATTAGCAAAACAGGAGAAATAAACAAACGACATTCTTCAAATACACGGACATCTGACAAACTATATTTGAACACACAAAAAGCATGAATTTTTTTGTGTAGTAACAAGCATAACTAGGCCTTTGTCAAGAGTATCCATCGATATCCTTGTGCTGCTGCTGCATAAGAGGAGAACAAGATGATAAAAATGGTTCTGAACATGAGTTTTCTGAACACTGTGGGAGAACTTCACACACAGAGTGTGTGTTGATGCACCTCAAACTGAGATGGTATATCACTGCTTTATATATCAAATTGGGGAAATCACAGTATAGAACAACAGGATTTCTGGAATGCATAATTTGTCACAGAACAGAATGGCTGGAAATTCAATGGCTGGAAAGCATAGAGGTAAGTCCAAGCATAGATGAGGCTCTTCTGTCTATGATCCCTGGATTTTTCTCCTAATCTGCATGCCTGTAAATGAAGAGCAAAGATCATGGAAATAACCTGGCAATGGTGTACTCCAGGTACATCACATAAGTGTGATTGTCCAAAAACAAAAGAGCAAGTTTTCAACATGAAAATTATGCTGTCTTGAATTCTTTTTTAGTGCTTCCTCTGGTTTTGAAGGCAATGGTCTACAGCTGCCAAATTAAAAACTTCCTTTGTTTTTTATTCCTTTAGAACAGAAAAATACTGGGATCTGTTACCATCTGAGAAATACAGGCATAGTCAATAAAAAAATGGAATGTTTATACAGTGGAAGTCTTTCCTGTGAAATAGTAAAACCTTTTTTTTATTAAAATAATATAGAACCTACAACTGGGATATTAAACATGACGCATCACAGGCAAAGAAGGAAAACTATTTCTCTTCTGCCAAGTCTGTTACTAAGAAAAGACTCTACTCAAAGTAGAAACACTTTAATACGTGTTCTTAGATAAATAAGATTAAAATTTAACCTTTACTCTTATGAAACCTTTAGAGAAACATTCATTTATCTGCAGCTGAAATAAATACGGGATTGCTTTATTGATTCATTGGCTAAAGGCATAGACTAGTCGTGAAAATTCCACTCTGCTTCCATTGACACATTGAAACAGAATTAAAAAAAAAAAAAGTCATTTAAAAACAGTTTAGCCTTGAGATGGGCAGTCACTGGGAGGTTTGGCCTTCTAGAAAAAAAAATTCTTTTATGTATCCCACTTAAGAACCAAGATATTTATATGGAACAGCTTGAGAGACATGATAAAGAACTGACTATAATTACATTTCCTGAAGTACTGCTCAAAGGCAATCTTATACCACAATGCAGAACAGCCTTTAGAGGACATAAGGTTTTTTAAAAAATGTATCAGAAATACATAAACAATATCCCAAGTGACTCCAAATCAGAGCTGCAGCTGCAGTAAATCACCATGAATGCAATGGTGGCACATTCCTTACGTGTGGCCACTGGGACCAGGGCTCCAGAGTTTATCCTTTGTGCAACCGCCTGTGATATTTAAACTACAAATTGGCAGCACTAAAAGGGCAACTGGTGGTCATGTTGTAGCTGACCAAGGTGAACTTGCTCCCCAGGGTCTGTGTCATCACAATACCTGATCCCAAGTGTGAGATAATTCAAGGCAATCACTGCTCCATAGGGAAGGGGTAAATACCTCATAGTTACCTCTGGATTGGATTAAATAAAATAATAGATATGGCAATGTTGTTGCCTTGTATCTCTTACTTCTCCTTTATCTAGGTAGCTTGTTTAAGTGAATATGCATGTACATGAACCATGACACCTTCACCTATGTTTATCACACTGCTCAAGTAAAGGCATAACACACCCCCAGTCCCTGCCCTTTCTGGTCCTTTTGCAGGACGGCTGTCTCTCTTCAACATCAGCATCTAAATCAGCTAAATTGCCAGTAAAGGGCCAATGATAGAGAAATTATTTTTTCCCTCAGGAGTAACTGCTCTGTCAAATACAGTTGTAATATATTCTAGCACCAGATAACTAGACTACGCCTTGGAGACCTTATAGGGGGTACCAGAACACCTTTCCACAGGCATTTAGTGTACTTGTTCAAAAAGCCATTATGCCTTGGTGAAAGAAATCTCTTCAAAGTAATTAGGAGCATAAGAGCATATATTAACTCTACACTTTTAAGGTCAGACTTTTACACAATAATATTCTAGTGGAGATGCAGTTAATTCATCCCTTATAAGTTTCATCAATTGATCTTGTATTTTGAATTATGCACACACATTCAGTTCACTTTTTGCGGGGAGAAATCTAAGTCATATTACAAGATCTAAGTCTGGACCCTTTTGCTTGAGCAAAATTTCCATGTTGAAGTTTGTCTGAGGTAGAATGGTAGGCCTGGATGTTCAGCTCTGCAATATACCTTACTGACACCAATGAATGAATTGTTCAGTACACTCACGTTTTCAGACAGGCTCATTATTTAATGAGAAGGAAAGCTACTTTAATGAGCAGTAGCAGAAATTTTAAAGGTTCAGGCAGAATAATATACTAATGCTTAACTGCTGCCAAATGTCGGAGTTAAATTGAACTGGTCCATCTGCAGAAAGCATGTTTCCAACTAAGGGAATCCTGTTCCTTTATCTAGTCCCTCCTCATATTCATATTAATGGCTGTTTCAAGGTGTGTCTCATTCCACCTTTTGCCTCCTCCATTTGAGACATGTAAACATAGCCTGATGTTTACATCCTCTTCTTAAATAAGAGCTCATATTTTAGCAGTAGTGCTCCTCACCTTCCAGATATATCTTCTACATTCAGTTTAGCACTTATTGAATGCATTTTTACGATTGTATTTCTCACTTTTAGCAAAGGGGAAAAGAGAAAATGAAAAGAGAAAACACAAGGAGACTATGTAAAGAAATACTGAAGATCAAGTAGAGTTTTCAAAAACTTTTGGCAGCGATGCATTCAACACATGGCACTATGTTGCCTAATAAAATGCAAAAAAGAATGAGGCCATACTCATGTGAAGCAATGTTATGTGCCACATCCATCCCACAGGCTATGGTTTCCTCATCTCTAGACTGAACTTTATAAAACATATGTTTAATCTGATATATAGATAGGACACATCACTATGATAAATTAAAACAAACAAACAAACAAACACCTGGAAAAAAAAGCCCAGCTGGGATCTATCTTTTCAAAAATGAATGATGACATTTTCTGTCCCTATTACTTTTTGATCTCTGCAAGAGCTGGCTGAAGCTGAACTTTCTCAAGGTGGAAAAGCCATCTGGAAAAGACTGAAGCTGTACAAATAAACTCTAAGATTTGGTCAGTGATTTGCCTCCCACAGAGCATTAAGGCTTGCACCTCCAGCCAAATTTGTTCCCTTTACACTACTCAGCAATGGCTTTCCAAAAAGCAAACTCCAGAACACTCACAGATTACTTCAGAATGAGTGGAGCAAGAAGCTAAACCCTTTCCTATTCTTATGGTGTTTGAGAATGGAAAGCAAGCTGGGATGACAACTGGACATGTAATCAACCCTTCTCTGAACCATGTACCACAAAGAGTAAATGCAGGTTCTCAAGTTGTTCAAAGCATCTTACATCACATTAAACTGCTAAGGGAAGCAAGTATCCAAAGGTTTATTTTATTTTCTGGTTATCAGAACTTGTACCTTCCAGAGAATCTGATACTGGACTTCCAGATGTCTTACCAAAGACATTCTTCTTCTATGGTATTTTAAGGTACCACTCTCATACCCTGTTGACAGCAGAAAAACGAGGAAGCTCTTTCAGATAGCTGTATTTCTCCAGAGCAATTTCAAAGATTGAAACAATTGCTTTTTCTTGCTAAGGATGTAGGCACTATGAAACTCACAGTCCCATTTTCTCTCCCCTAGAAAAGCCTACAGACAAGAAGGTTAGGACAGATGAGAAAAGGAACTGAATGTTCTCTCTTGGGGAGAGAACGTTAATTTATTTCTGCACTTTGGGGCTTATATGGACACTCCAGCAGCCACAGGATCATCCTACTGCTGCAAGACAGAGAACTGCTCTTTTCCATTCAAGCCACTTTCAGAGGAAGGCTCTCACCACAGTGAGACAGGTTTTGTCCTTTAAAGGCCAAGGTGTACAAGTATGGTCCTTGAACCATCCCCAAAACACCAGCAACCATGAAAGCAACTTAGTGGCAGATGTGGCCAGAAGAATATAACATACATATCCCAAGGCAGGACTTCACCTCAAGTAAGTTTAAACATGACAGACAGCGAGATCATGTCTCCTCCTTGTGCCAGCAGGCCTTGCATCTGATCAAAGATGCACCCAACACTCTTGAGCTTAAGCAAAGGAGTTCTCACCAAGACTGCTGCAAAACAGACATCAAGTTTTTTATGAAGCCACTGTTATTGTCCCCTGCCCCTCACTGCCACATTCCCTGTCAGGAGCCTGACCCATACCCATCACTTTCCTGGGTGCAAGGAATTGAAAAAGGGTCTACTGTCAGGTGTAAGAAACATTCCTATTGATTAAATCAGGCTACAGTGACCCCAGATTCCCTGCGTGCAAACCGCAGCAGGAGATAACTACAAATAGCATTAGGTTCCCACTCTCCTTGTACCAGTGCAAGTAAGTATACAGCTTCTATAGTGCAAGTCTGTTCTCACTAAATAGGCTGCCAGAAGGATTCCCACTGTCTTCCACTCACTTTTAAAACTGGAATTAAAAATTAAGATGATTTCTGCTCCTAGTTATTTCCTCAAATGCACAAACTTCACTTTAATAAAACCAATTGTTTTATCCTTAAACAAGATTTTAAATGATTTCATAGTGTTTCAGGAGTTAAAAGGAAAGCAAATGTGCGCAGTGCAGTAAGATTTATTCACATAAAGTGTGTTTCCATCCAAAAGAGAGAATAAACTGATTTTATGTAAACAACCAGAAAAATCCACTTCACCCCTAGAGAAAATAGGCAAATACTTTACTACTTTCATAAATAACATATTTTATTGCATATGGCTATTAAGGAGAGCATCCATGATCAATACAGACTAAATACAATACACTACTCTAGTTCCATTTATTCTGGTCTCCAGCAGCATCACATTTATCCTTATATACAGCGTGTACATTGGAAGACACAGCAAGATAAGTCTCTTGTCATATCACAATAGCAAGAAATATATTTAACATCTTGATATCCAGAAACAATATGTACCCAAAAAGAAAACACTGCTTAGTAACTGTTAAGGTTATATAGCAAAAAATATTTTAAATTTAAGGTAAGTCAGGCAAAATGTACAAAGACCCAATATACATTGTGAAGTTTTAGCAAACATAACATTTATACATTTTGGTTCCATTCTGTAAACTAAATTAAGAATGTAAGTATTGCATATGCCTTTGTGAAATATACAGGATAGAGAATATTTTATTATTTTGTAAGGTTGTTTTGTTTTTGTTTTAGTTTTTTAAGTTGCTGTATGCAGTTTAGCCATTTGTTTTAGTGGCATGATTTCTTAATTCATACAGAGGGATATTTGAAAATAGAGGTGCTCAAAACACTGAATTCAGCAGGTACCACACTCAGTGCTGGCAGGGGGTGGGGAGGGGTCAGACACAAAGGTATGCAGGTTTTTTTAGTTCCAGACTTGAACAAGCAGCATTTTAGAATGTCTTAGAACCATTTAGAGCATTACTATTAGAGAAAAACTCAATCAGATCAGATATTTAAATTGATTTTAGACCTAATATGGTATTAACCTATGCATTGCTGTGATTTAAGACCCCCAAAATTACACAGAAAAATAAAGTGTGCCATGGAGTAGGGAAGGAATTAGTTTACATTCATCTTTGTCTTGTAATACAATCCTCAGTTCTAAAAATTCAGCATCTAAGCAGGAAGACTGCATTGCTGTTCATTGTATTTGTAAGATGTGGACTCTTGTCTTCCTCAAAAAAAAAATCCCAAAAGAAGATAATGCATTGTCAATAGTGAAGTATGGGTTCAACCAAGCACAATGATTAAAGAAACAAAAAAAGAAAGAGCCTCACATAACTCATTAATACTTACATGTCTATCAGAGCAGGCACTGGCGGGGTACCCTTAAAATGTACACAAACACTTCAATCAAAGGAGAAGGTGGCATGACAGACTGTCTTGGCTTATGGAAGCAAAAATGTGTATTCTATTTTCATCTGCTGAAAGCTGTTGGGGAAATGTTTTGTCTTTATTTTTTGCTACTCTGGGGGAAGAGGGGGCGGATGCCTTTCTGATAATGGCTCAGCTATTAAAACCGGGTGGGGTATTGTTTCTTATCTCTTTCACCACCCATCCTCCCTCCAGGGGGATATTTTCTGCTAATGGGCCATTAAGGCTCACCAATGACATGACACATTCCATCATCCCATTGTGAGATGCTCCACCCAATGGGTGGGGGCTCCAGGGTCCCTGCCTAGATAAAAACTGAGACTCAGAACCCCAGAAATACGGTTTTCCACTGGACTCCAGAGGAAGATCAGACTCATCTCAGCATCACTGGACCCTTCT
>VYXD01014925.1:89720-116514 GCA_013397195.1 Hylia prasina | reverse complement strand
GCAGCAGAGTGCAGGCCCCAGTTCGCTTTCACCTGGAGGGGCGTGCAGTACACCTGGAACCGGCTGCCCCAGGGGGGGAAACACAGCCCCACCATCTGTCATGGACTGATCCAGACTGCATTAGAAAAGGGCGAGGCTCCTGAACATCTACAATATATTGATGACATCATTGTATGGGGAAACACAGCAGGGGAAGTCTTCAAGAAAGGACAGAAGATTATCCGGTTTTCCACTGGACTCCAGAGGAAGATCAGACTCATCAGACTCATCTCAGCATCACTGGACCCTTCTTCAATGGGATCATCTACTCCAACAGAGCCACATCTGTTTCTCCAGAAGGACTGCTTCCAATCACCCTGACGAACAGGGTGTCAGGTCGTGTCCCTGACTCTGTCAGGGTTTTCTGGGTTGGTTTGTTTGTTTGTTGTTTACTTGCCTTTTTTGTACTATTACATTTGCATTTCTGACATTCCCAGTAAAGGAACTGTTATTCCTATATCTTTGCCTGAAAGCCCTTTATTGTAAAACTATAATCATTCGACAGGAGGGGGGTTTACATTCTCCATTCTAAGGAAAACTCCAGCTTTCCCTAGCAGATACCTGTCTTTTAAACCAAGACACAGACATTCTGCTAGTCTGGTGCAACAGTTGTATGTGACTTTTGTGACAGTTGCTGCCACACCACTCAGATTCTCAGGCCACTGGAAATGTGATGCACAGTTAGCCTTGAAAAGAACTCAGGACAAGTGACTGCAATGGTTCTTCTTCCCTGTAATAGTGCCTGCAGCTACAATGGTGCTTTCTTGGTAAAAAGCAAATATCAGGACTTTACAGATGGCAAGATAATACTGTGTTAACATTAGCTCTTGAATCTGCCCGATACCCATTATCATCCCTGCATTCCTAGCATGCTTATGTGGATTTTTGGTTACAAGAAATGCAGCTAAGAACAGTTAGCTGACAAAAGTGAGCTTATAAATAGAAGAAAAGGCTTTTGCAATCTGAAGTACCTACATAAACACCTACATAGAGAGGATTAAACAAGTGTGTCAAAGGTACAGAGATACCCCTAATACAGGTTGATGTTTTTAATTGACGTTACTTCAGTTACACATTTTATACTTTTTAACTACTCCGAATCCTCTGTCCAAGTCTGATTCACAGAGTTTCATCCCATTTTAGACTTTTCAGTGCCCTAATTAGGCTTTGTCTGAGAAGTAAACCCTGCAGCTAGTGATTCAAAACCCAGCAGCAGCAGCAGCAGTACAAGCTGCAAGTTCAGTAAGGCTGGCGACTGTTCTTGAGAAACTCAGCACAGAGATAAAGGAGTTCCTGTTGTACACCACCACTGCAAATCCGGCTTTACTTTGAACTGAGGTAGTACTGTCGTAGGCTTGAAATTATGCCAGTAAATACCAGATCTTGCTGCTTCAGCACGTGTTACAGAATCCCCTAATATGCCAGAGAATAAATACAGTTAAACAGTTTGTCTTTGAAGAAAAAGAAAATGAAGGCATTGGCCATTAGTCAAAGAGGCCGGCAGAAATGTTCCTATGATTTAAAGAGCATCTCCAACTTCTGTCGAAACAGCAGCAAAATGATAACACAGATGCCATGGACAGGTAATTAGTTAGGCAGATTGCCTTCCCTTCCTCCCAGATTTGTTGTACAGTTTAGCCCATAACAGTTAAGCAACTGTTAGAACCAACAGTAACAACATTAAAAAGTAAACATTAAGCAGCTTCAGTTGCCAAAACCAAAAACCAAAAAACAAATAAAAAGGTATATGCCGAGCAGCTTCTTTGAATGTTGTACTCTGTTGTTTGAGGTCATGATGAGAAAACTAATTCCTTCACTCTGAAAAGAAAAATGAAAGAAAGTCAATCAAAGCTGCAAATTTTTTCATATATATGATACAGACAACACAGAAAATACCATAGAAAGATCATTCAGAATGGGTTTTCATGCTGAAAAAAACAGCAGCTATTCAATCATTGCTTTCATATTTGTATACACCATAAGGTATTGCAAAGGCAATAAAGGGAGTATTCCCCAATCCAGCACCACTCCCTTTTTTCAGAACCTTTCAGCTAAGGCTCTTCAGGTCAGCAAATTGCAGGACATAGAATGGGTTGGATAACCTGACACAAAATCCCCCCACTCAAGTTGTGACCATCACTATTTTTTGCATCAGTGGAAAGGAAAAGGGGCTGAAGAAAACAGGTATAAACTTAACGCTTTCTTTTTTTGTCAGCTGGATATTACAAAAAGCTTTCCATTTCCAGATATTAAAAACAAGCTTGAGAAAAAAAAAGTTACCTTGTCTTTAGGGAAGAACTCTACCAAAAACATAAGCAAATTATAGAAAGAACCTTCTTTTCATTTAGTTATTTGATTTACTAAACAACTATTATTCCAGAAGTAAAAAAATGAGTAGGTTTGCAAAAGGAAAGAGTCTTCTCCCAATTACTGACTACAAAGCTGCTTCAAACAGTCAAGGTGAATTATGCAGTAAAATAGAAACTGATTACAATGAGACCCATTCTATTTTCAAGAATGCAGTTGACTCCTTTAATGTTTCTTCGCAGCAAAGAATTAATGGATAGTATGTGCCTACCCCACCAAAGGGACATTATTATTTATTAACTCACAGCATTAAAATGACTTGATAACATGGCCATTAAAACTCAAAATTTAATAGTTACAGCAATTTTCTTTGTTGTATGTTGTCCCCAAGTTTAAAAGTTAAATGAAAATTTTAGTTACAATGATGTAATACACGCGTTTTTCGAAAAACTAAAGTTATTTGGAACATTTTGGGAACAAGCACTGTTACTTAGAAAAGTCTATAGTTTTGACTGTACGGATAGAAGATGTCAGTATTCCTATATATTTTAATTCTTTTGGGACCATAAAACCAAAATAAGTTAGATACATTAGAACATGGATGTCAAAGTAAGCCCAGCACTTATCTGTGCAAGTTTCAACCCATATAAGCCTTTGATAAACCAATACAAAGTCTTTTCCCTCAAGTTTACACAAAAACAAAGGCTGATGTATCTTGGCATATATGTAAGGGTTGCTAAATTGCCTTGGATCTGTGACAGCTAAGGTTTACTTAAAGCACTAGTCCTGCTGGAGTCAACTGGAGCCAGTATATGATCAAATATTAAGATATTATTTGGGATTTTATTTCATGCCACATGAAATGAATTAATGAGATGAATTAATAGCTTGCCAAGACCACAAAGTACCCCCTGCCCCCACCCACTCCTCAAGTGCCATTGCTGCCACTTTGCCAAAGTCAAATGTATCCATTCAATCTTCAGTAAGCAAGTTTTCATTGTTTGTTCTGGACAGGTGTTTCAAATTAACTTGAACTGGCTTATGATGTGTCCAGGGGGAAGCTCCAAATCTGCCAAGATGTCCTAGGATAAAAATGTAAGATGTGCCCAAACTATGTATTCTATCACCATCTTCATGAGGTGTTGGAACCAGGTGGGGCAGTGTTTCCCTTATCTTCTGCTAATGGCCCATCAATGCCTTGCCCTATGACTCATAGATAACTCCCTCGGGAAGCCGTTTCTGTTCAATGGGCCATCAAGAACCCATTAGAATGATATCAGCCCATTGTGAGATGCTCCACCCAGGGGGAGGAGCCAAGCATTCCCACCTGCATATAATCCTGGGTTTGGGACAGCAGAGCCAGACTTTCCCCCACTGGATTCACGGAGGACGAGCGTCACCAGACCTTTCTACAAGACCACTGCTTCGACAAGACCATTTCATCTGGACTGCTACTAACACCCTAACTAACAGGGTGTCAGGTTGTATTCTGACTCTGTCAGTGGTATTTTATACTATTGAATTTATTTTATTTTACTTTATTTTCCTTCTTTTCTTTTCCTCTTATTAAATTGTACTTCTGACTTGGAGTCTCTCACTGGTTTTGCTTTCAAACCAGCACAAAAGACCAGTCCCAAGGGCTGCATGGGTGAATATGGGGCAGGATGGACAGCTCTTAGATGGAAGCAGCAATTCCTCATTTGAGGAAGAAATGCTTAACAAACCACTTTGTTCCCATTTTTGTTCAGAGAAGTAGCATAGATGAGTCATGTAGGCAAACAAGCGAGTGTTCAAAGGTACATGCTAATGCTGCGTTATTGCTTTCCTCCTTCAAATGGAAAACAACATGGCAACTAAATTTACAGTCCCCAAAGTGAGAATGAGAGTGAAAGCCAAATAACATATTAAAAAATTTAAAAATCCTTATCCTCAGATAGAGAAATTGGTGGAAAATGCAAAGGATACAAAGAGGTATGGTTGCAGAAGCATGCCAGTCTAGGGCAGACATGAGGGAAGATTATTAGCAATTGAGTATATCTGATGTTGTTCTTACAGTATAGCAGGTACTGTCCAGTCAGAATTAAACTGTAGGAGTGAAGTGGCTGATGCTTCAAAGCACTTCCATACTTATTCTGCATGGTGGATAATAGGACTGTGGACACTACGACCTTATGATGCAATAAACACATCATCCAATGAGTCTATAATGGTGACCGGTAACTCAAAAAACCACTCCAAACATAGTCTTCAATAATAAAACTATTTCCTCCGACTTCAATAAGCTTTGAATCAATACAGGAAAACTAACTACTGTTACCACTTGACCCATGTAATAGCAATGTCAGCTTCAGAGTAAGCCGACTTGGAAAAAAAAAATTTGCAAGTTCCATGCCAAAGTAAAAACAAAAACTAATCAAACAAACAAACAAAAATCAATATCATGTTTATTTTTACCTCAGTGATTAGTATCTTTTATTTATTTCAAGCCTCAGGTCAACATTCCACTCACACAGCAAGTCACAGCAGTATACACCATCTTTATCCAGGAACTCAAAATTCCTACAGGACACAAACATATTCTTTGGTAGCTTCATTCCCCATGGGCATACACTAATCAAAATACAAAGTCCAGCACTGTGTCAATACTGAGGTTTCCTCTTGGTTTTGGGCTTTATTAAGAAAAGCACCCATGATCATTGCCGAGTTTCCAAAACTACTTAAGTCATTTAATTCTACCAGTGCCTCTCGGGGAATAAATCAGAGAATAAACACACACACAAACTGCTATGAAACTACCAAATACTCATAGACTTGCTAAATATACTGTGAAGAGAATACAATAGTTAGTCAATTAAAGAAGATCTACTCTGCTCATTAATTTTCAGAGTCAGTAAGCAGTAAATACAGTATTTTTTTAATTTCTAAAAATAATTCTCATCTGCTAACAAGCATGCAGGCAGAAACAGTTATTCATGGGGCTTGTGGTGAAACACGTTGCTGGTTATTCATAATCAGTAATTTATTCCACTAGCAATGTGACTGCCAGAGCACATCAGGCATTGGACTCAGAACCCCCAGCTCTGCTGCAGGCTTCTGCCCTGACTCCAGGCAAATCACTCAGCGGCTTTATCCCTTTGTTTCTTCTCCCCATGTTGTCTGCCAAATCGATTAAGGCTGTGATTCTGCTAACTAACTTTTCCTGGAAGAGCAATCCTATTGATACAACCAAACTGGAGGTTAACAACCAAACTGGAGGTTAACAACACATACATCTGCGGGCATCAGGCCAGGCCATTAGACAGCACAACCCAAGGAACTGAATCCCACTCACAGGGAGGCCTTGGTACACTAGACACCTGAGAGAAGATGTATGACCCTGGGCAAAGCCCCTGGCTATGCAGAAAGGGCCAGCATACCCTCCATCAGCAGATAACACTGCCCGCCCAGCCCTTGGCTTTCTCCAGCACCAGGCATTAAGCTGGCCGGGCTCCTGGCAGGAGATGGGTCAAAGGTACCCACACAGGTTGGAGCTTGAGCCTTGGCAGCACCGTCCCCACGCCCACAGGAGTCTGTGTCTGCAAGCAAGTGGAGCAGAGAGGGGAGCTGAGGGTGGGCAGCAGCAGTACACACCTGATGGTAATAAACTGCTGCTGCTGCTCACGCACTGACAGCAACCAGAGGTGGTCTGAACCGCAGCCTCCAAGGCCTTCCTTACTGGAGGCACCACAGCATGCACACACATTGTAAGGTCACAAACTTGGCCAAGCATCCAAATGCAGATGCAGCCTGACTGCTACCCAGGATACTACTGGGAAGTGCACAGTGGGAACCAAATCCTGACCTGGTTCCAACTCTCACTGAGCAACACAATGAATACTGCACTTAACATCACAGGTAACCCTCCTAAGGATAACAGAACAACTCATGTGCTGAGCTATGGCTCTCCGTAAGTAATTCCAGGGAACCTACACTCCACTTAGCAGGACAATCTTACCAAATAAAGCCGAGCACAGACACTGTCAGAGGAACAGGTTTCAGTCAGAGCTTAAGCATTCACTTTACCAACACTTTGCAGGAAAATATGTAGTATCTCTACAAGCTTACAAAGCTCACAAATAATATGAAAAAAAGTAGAATGTTTACACATTTGATGAGAAAAACAAGTCAAACCATGAAATGAAAAAGCCACATTATTTTTATTTTTTAAACAAGTCATGGTTGATCATAATTGGAAACACACTGCACCAAGTAACTAGGCTCTTTTGATATGTTTTTCCACTAAGAAACAGTACATGATGTTGTTCAGATATGGCTCTTGTTTTATGAATTTAAAAAAGCAAGCATCTGGCCAACACAGATTCTTCATGGCAAATAATAATAAAAACACGCTAAATTTCTTTAGAGTGGTAAAGTAAGAATTTTGCATCCACAGCAATATATATTAAAATTAATTTCACAGTACTTTTAACTCTTGTGTCAAATGGTTAAAATGCATTTGAACTGCATTAATATAACCATAGGGAAAGATTAACTTTTAAAGTGGGAAACAAACTGTTAGATTATCTGGAAAAAGATGTTGCATGTCAGTACCTGCAAATACCTTTTGGGTTTGTATGCCCAAGCATACTGTCAAGAGGTTAAAATGTTCATCTGCTGTCATGGACAAATCCCCCAGATTTTCTAATGAGCATCAACTTTTAACCAAAGGTACTACAAATAAAATTATTTCTATCTGATGCCATATATTTACATGATACTTATTTTATCATGTAAATAAGTGATCTTGCACTGGAGTTTAAGCAGTTGACTCTATAGTAGAAGTACAGATGAGAACGTGGACTATGCTTAGTTGACTTCAGAATTTGATATAATTTGTGTTTCATACAATTTTGTCAAGGTTCTTATAGATTTTGTAGAACTAATAACTAAACATTAAAATGTAATTATGTGGAAAATAAAAGGATTAAACTTGCAAATATAATTATAATGACTTTATAGTGCTGGTCCAGAAATACATTTTCCACATCAATTATAATAAATATAGGCACTTCTAATTTAAGATTAAGAAACCAGACATGCTCATTTTCCCCAGGATTAATTTAATACAGCTGCAATCATATCTCTTAATTTCAGAGCTACAACCAATGTGTACTATTAAACAAGTTTGTATAGATGAGATTTAATCCCATGCTTAGGGATAAAATAAATTAGACAGAAACCCCTCAACGTAGTACTATCTGAAATATGTTCAATTATCCTCTCCCTTGCAAGCTGGGTATACAACCATTCAAAAGCATTCCATGAAATGAAACAAAATCAAGCAGCTTTCTCTGAGTAAACAAAATGCTAGAAAATAACATTTAGTCATTCTGCCCTTCCACTGAGAGCTTGTAGGAAGGACAAAAACACTTACCCAGAAACAGATGTGCAAGATACATAGAAAACATGCCACTAGAAAGATTTATCTGTGGCAGCCAAAGAGCCACTCCACAGAACACACAGAGCATTTAACCATCATGGAACAAGAAGTCATGCTCTTGGTTGATGACCATTATCATACACGTGAAATTGCCTCCCACCTTACAACCATCACACTATTCCCGTGTCAGTGCAGATTCAAGACGCGACACCACAAACATGGCCTCAGTGCAGCTGTTGGCTTGAGTTTACAGCTCTGTTCACTACACCAAGGAGAGAGCACAGCTTTTCCCAGGTAAGCCTGCCAGCAATACCATTTTGAACACAAAATGAGGCCAGAAGTCTCTTAAGAGACAGAATTTTAGCAAAACAACATGCTCACCTTCCAAGTGATGAAGAGCAAGGGCGGAAGGGATCAGTGACTAACACACTGAACTACCTACCAACCCCATCTCTGGAGACTCGACAACAACTGAATCAGCAGGCCTGCCCCAAAAGCACATATTAGGCAATACTCAGCTAATTCTACCAAACTCTGTGTGTACCTCTGCATTTCCGACCTACTCACCCTGTGAGGAGCCAGCCATTCCAACTCCTTAGAGTCAAGGGAAAGAAACTGACTTTTAAGCAGCAATTTTTCTGCCTTGTATTATATTGGACTCTGATGAGTAAGAGTTCTGAAAGATCTCAAACTCTGTGAGGTATACAACTTGGTATTCATTTTAGGAACAGAGATGATATCCTTTTACATATCTTTACAATTGCTGGTAAGTTTGCACAGCTGGGATGTCAAAAGCATGTATGCGCCTCTTCTAATTTTTATCAGTAGTCATTAACAAGTTTTGACAAGAAAGAAGAGCTCTTGTGAAGTAGAGCTTGATATTCTCACACAACTGCCAACTGAAATGCCATCAAAGTTAGTTGTCCTATTTCCAGCAGGTAACAGTGAGGTGGGAAAAAAAAAAAAAGTACAGTCAGACTTCTGGTTCAGATCCATAAGTGAGCGCTTGACTGCCATTCTAGCTAACAAACAAACAATACCAAAAACTGCTCCTGAGCCACTAGGCTGAAAACACATGCCTGAAAACACAATATTAGAGTGTTATCAAAGAGCTTTAAAGTATACTTCTTCCCTCTCCCAACTGGGATAAAAAGCAATCTTCTCCACCTGCTAAATTGAAGAAATATTCACATCAAAAAATATTCACATCAAAAATTTTAATATTCATAGGACTCATGTAAGTTGTGGGAAGTCATGTCCAGTGTCCCTTTCCATTACAGTGAAAATTGAATTATTCCATGAAAACAGCTGCAATAAGAAAGAACAAGAGCACTCTACCAAAGAATATATGCTTAAGACATGCTATGAGGTGGTGAGGGGGAAAGAATGATTGAGATCTTTTTCCAGCCAGAAAGGTACCGGACACTGGTCAGTCCCAGGTAAGCACTCTTGCCTCATAAATATTGTGGAGAGGGGAACAGAAACACTAGATCCAGGAACTCTTTCAAAGACTAATCCTTGCTTCCATCAGGGCCAAATGGGCTTAGGTGCCTAGTATCAAAAGAGGCTTCAGATTTACAAAGCATCCTAGAGGAAGACATTTATCTTCCAGAGAGCAGCATGTTTTAAAACACAAGGCTCTCCTCAGCTTCCACAGTCAACCACCCTCCTGTTGTGTAAACTGACCTTCAGACAGTTTACCAAGGAGACAAACACCCCTGGCATGACATACATTCACTAAGGCATCTCATCTGCCATCTAAACACACTGATGGTCACATACTAAATGTTAGCTGGCTACTGCAGCTTTTGGACTTTCAGGTTAGGAGATACATCCAGAGAAATGCATCTTCTTGCAGAAGAGATACACAGGCAGAGAAGTGAGAGAAAAAGAAAGCAGTGAAGGTGTAAGAGGAACAACCTGGCATGCACAGGAAGGTAACCTTTTCCCTACAGCTTTCTCCTCTTGCCACATCCTCACTTAAAACTCTTGAGCAACTTGAAGTAGGATAAAGATTTTAAAGGATTATTTTCCAATTTTATCAGTGCTTTTCTAGAAATCTTTTGTGGCCTCACCTTTGTCAATGTGAATCTGTCAGTAACAGAGAAGCGGGGAAAAGATGAAGCTAGGCAAGAAGTTTCATCATGTTCCATGAAAATACATCGCCACTCCCTGAAACCATTTAGTGAAGTGAGCAATACAGCACAAAAGTGCTGCACTGAAGCAGGTTATACTTCCCCCTAATCCAGACCCCTCTCTCATACAGTGCGTCAAAAGCAGCTGCATACAAAATCCAAGATATGGATTTTGCAAATGGGGATACTACCCAAAGTTCTCTTTATTTTCTGATGATTTATCTATAAGGACAAGCCATGTTAAAGACCATGACCCAAGCTCTTCTTGACTTCCTTGGTACTGTAGGCTAGCAGCCCTTGGCACGGTGTGTACTTTCTGAAAGCCAGAATCACAAATTTACCAGGGTGCCCCATACCTGCTGATTTCAACACCTTCACTTTTTTCAGCCTTATCACTCTACAGAAGCCCACTTCCTAGAAAACAGCCACTCTAATACAATCCCCCAGCAGACATTTCCCACTATTCCTTCAACAAACAGTCCCAGTAATCAAACCAGAATGATGTCTCTAAGAATGATACTTGTGGATGTTATTTACAAATTTTCTTCTATTCTCCCTTGCACCAAATACTTTGCTAAGAAATGCTAGAAAAAAATTTAAAAATCTTTTTATGTTGCATTTTTGAAACAAACAGGGGGCATCTGTAACTTCTTACTCTGATTTTAATCTAGAGATGAATTAGCATTTCTTTACGTAGTTGATACGGATTTTATTGCATACAGAAATTGGTATTATATTAAGACATGAAAGGAAAAGATGTATTTTCGTCACATGGACATGATAAATATCATCTACATATCACTCCCAGAGCTAACTAATACTCAGTTGGAAAGAAGAAGCAAAAAGCTTAGTGGACTGTTTAGAAAAGCAATTTAGGTAGTTAAAACTTATCTTCTGAGAACACCAGTTTCAAAACTGGACACTGGTCATAAAATAATTTGTGAAAGCAGAAAGCATATAATTATATCCTCTTTCTTACTCATATTTTACTTTCTTTCTCAAGCAAGAAACACAGATGATACTGAATGAATGCAATTGTTGCCAGCTCCACTGGATGCGCCTTGAATCCTCCCCATCTAATAGTTTACTGCAAAAATAAGTGAAGCAAGCCCAGAATGATTTGCTCTGCGAGACCAAGCAGATGCTAAAGCTCTGCTTTTTTAAGGAAGGTTAAGGTGAATGCAAAGCACCAAGTTTACCCACTCTCAGGAAAAAGAGTGAGACATGCAATTAGTCTCAGTTTAGAAAACAGCACCTATTTCAGTGATTTTTTTCAGCCATGAGACTGCAGTAGAAAATATTACCTCCCACAAGAAAAAAAAACAAGCAAAAAACAGAAAAACCACTCAACCTGTTAAAGTATGAAAAATACTATGCTCTCAGAGCACAGTGTGATTTCACAGCACTTTTCTCAAAGCCTCAAAGGAATTTCTTTTAAAAGATCCAAAAAATTAGTGTCAATTACTTACAACATTACTAGCTCCAGTGCAAGATGCACTTTCTTCTGAAATTATTAGAGCTCTCAGTAAGTATTTACAGAAACAGAGGTGTACTCTACTGTTGCATCACTTTTCTCCTCCTCTCCCAAGTGATCTTACACAGATGTCTTTGTTTCATTTTATGGCTCCCCATATTTGTTGCCAGCAAATATATTTTTAAGCAAGCAATTACACTAAATTTTCTAAAAATGGCTCACCAGTACCAATACAGCATTTTTTAAAAAATACATTTTACTTACAGCAGTATGTCTGACCACACAACTATATAACTGACACTCTCACCTTTCTGAAACTGGATTATGTTGCCAGGACTGTTTCTATAAAACAGATTAAAACACGTCTTTGTCACTTAAGATGGAAAACTTTAGAGTTTGGCTTTAGTCCCACAATGCTTAGCAGAGAATTCCCCTAAGTTTCAAGGAAGCTTTCAATCACATCAAGACCTGCACGCCTTTTTTTCCTACTCCCCACATGCCAGCTCTTTAAAGCTGCTTAGGACACCTCAAATAGGTGTGATGAACACCCCAGGATATCATAATAAGAAACTGACTTCCGGTAGGATGGAATGCAGTAGCTGAGACTTTATAAAGCTATGATGCTGTTCTAGAAGAACAAAAAGATCGCAGGCACTGTCACAAAGAAATGCTTTGCAGAACACCAGTAATTCTCCCAAGGCATCTGCACCTCTAAAACCCAAATTTGCTCACAAGTGCCAAGGCCCTGATGCCATAGCATAAGTCACACATTGTGACTGACCAGGAAATATATTGAAAAGTGTTCAGCCAGCAGTGCAGAAGCTGCACAGCTAGAGAACACAAATCCCTTTTAATTTCACATTTACTGAACAAGTACAATATATCATCAACTAACTAAAGTACAGTCGAGGTCAAGCAGGAATACATAACTCTGCCAGCTGATTCACATACAAGTATCAGTCTTATTTCAAGTCCTTCTGGTTAAAATAAGACTTCTGCACAACAAGGTTGAGCTGACAACCTGCAGATCTCTGGAAGTTAGATGTTCCATTTATGACAAGCATATAGGCTCCCTCTATGGTCAAGGGAGGAGGTTTTGTGCTAATCTCCAAGTCTGGCTTTGATCAGCCTCTTCAACACTTAAAAGGCACCTATTTCCTTTTAATAACTACTTACAGAAGACAGATCCCTCTTCGAAGAGGAGTTTTTTGGTAGGCTCCTAAGGCACAAATGTACGGATTACACAGTTATTATTAGAGCTCTGCATAAAGTGCAACAGCATTGGCTAGATGAAAAAGAACCACCATATATATAGAAATCTTAACCAGGAACAGAGACCCTTAGGAGACCCTGGAGATGCCTGAGTTGCAATCTGCAACACAGAAGACATTAAGCAGCTTCACTCATGACACATAGATGAAGGTCCCTTAAGATTCTCATGTCCTGTGGTTAACCTATATCCTCTCCCTTTTAATTAGAGTCGTGTCCATCAGACCAAAACAGGATCCCAGCACAGCTGAATTTCACAAAACCACCTATTAAGACAAACATCAATAATTTGCCTCCTCTGGAATATCCTCCCTCATTTTACAAATAATCCCATCCAATCTGGGCTAAACAATCCTACCAAAACACTTCTACAGCAAACACAAGCTGCTTGTTTACAAGGATGAAAAAATCAAGCAACCAAGCAAACTGAAGCACTAATAAAAGATACAGCAATTTTGAGTGTCTTTCACTTTGATGCCTCAGCCTCTCTAAAAAACATCATTAAAAAAAATCAGATTCAGTCTTTGAGACAAGAGACCACAGATACACTTTCCTACAGAGCAGGAATAAGTCTTGGACAAAATCATATAACCATGTCCACAAAAGATATATGAAATAAACTCAGCATGACAGGCTGAAAGTGACTGGTTTCTCTATATCAAAGCACTTCAAATTACAGTACAAAATTAGAGGTCCTTATTTCCAGTAGCTATTTTTAGCTAAAATACCTTGAAAAATGAATTGAAGCAATTAATTATTACTATTTCAGAAAGATATTATGTGGTTATAAATGGCCCAAAAAAGGACCTAAGACAACCCATGACAAAGAGGAGAAATGGTTCTGAGCTTCCCTATTAATATCTCATCACTGCTACAAAAAAATCTTGGAAATCTCTGTCAAATTAGAAGTTACCATATTCCAGAGACAGGGAAGTTAAAGAACATTGTCAGTATATACACCAAGAAAAACACAACTATTAAGAAAAAATCACGTGCTACCTCCAGTAGCATGTGATTCAATGAACAGAATTTCAAACTTAAAAGACAGACAGTAAGGCTGTTCATTTCCAACCATTACAGTCATAGCCACTGTATACTATATCCTGTACCACTTATTTTCCATGTTTTTCCTAAACTAAATCACAGAATTTACACAAGCTCCTCTTGCTCCTGAATTAATTTACAATTACCAAATAGGAGATAACAGGCTTTTATGTTTCAAGCACAAACAAGGCTAATTCTTACCCAGAGTAAGAAAATAATGTGTATCTGATGCAAATAATGAGTTAATATATTTTGAGACATACTAAAATGTTTGACTACAGAATCAAAATTAAGATCTTACTCAGGTACACATACACACAACACAGCTGTACTAATAAGATAAAGACACTTCATAGCCCAATAAAACAATGGGTTTACATGGCAAAAAATAAGGATTGCAAAAAAATTTCACATACAGATTCAATAAAAGACTTCTTTGTCTACTGTTCTGACATCTTCAGCAGAACTTAACAGAACTTTGTCTAAAGAGTAGAATGAATTGTCTGCTACTCAGATAACCCATAGAAAACAAATTGAAAAATCCCTCAAGAAGACAGGCAAAAAATGAGTGCCTGATAAAGGGGTTAAGACACCTGACTAAAGACAGGATGCACACACTTCATTCCAGTAGGGGGGGAGAGTTTAAAGTTGTCAACTATACATCACTTCTCAAAATAACTCACCATTTCCTATGAACATGATCAAAAGTCCCAGCACCTTTTCTTTTTTCTTTATTTTTATAAACCTTTCATTCTGTTTCTCCTATGCCTTATTAAGGATACAGCATAAGCTGCACTAAATCAATACTATTTTTCAGCATAGTAGAATACTTCATCAAAATAAGTGTAATACCACCCCAAATCTACTTGACACCAAATATCATGGAAATAACTCCCAGAATGTGTTTTTAAAACAGTATGGTTGAAATGCTGTCACCCTGTAAAAGCAACAATAGCCAATCTATGAGAACACAGAAAACTGAAAACATCTACTGAAGAGTGAGAGGAATAGAAAATATTGCAGCATTTTCTCTTAATATGACAACACAGCATCCACATGGCCAGTATGGCAAGTTAAAGCTTGAGTGTTCGTGAATGATGAAGCAGACTCAAGACTTAAGGAATAGTTTCAGACTCAGAAGACTCTCTAAATGACCCCTCACAATGACTCCATCAAACAGCAGCCTGGCATCCAAACATCCTACACAGCTCATTCACAGCATGGTCCTGCTCTCTCTGAATTCAGGCACACCAGTTCCACTGTGCTCACTCAAGCTTGCAAGATCTGAGCTGTTGTTTCAACTTCCTCCTACAGCCAAGTGTACATGTACTAAAATAAATGTCCATCAATTTACTTCCTGAGGGCTGAATCTGACTTCCACTAAAAATCAATAATATTTCACTACTATCAAGTTCTGACTTCTTTTAGTAACAGATATACGTCAGGTTACTGTATCTTACAAACCCTTCAGTTTACTGTCCCTTGAATAAGTCTTATGGCAGGGAAGGAGCAGTATGGGGGAAGAGAGGACCTAAACTAGAAATCACTTACAGGGCTGAAATACATTAGTGCATTTGTATCTGGAAATCATCCTATTGGCTAACATTCAACATCCAAGTATCACCTATTTATTTATTCATTTATAGCCCACACAATCTACCATTTGTATTTATCATTCACGGTTAAAGTTAAAAGCCCATTTTTACTGAATTTTCATTTGACATTTGAAGATTAAAACAGAACCGTATACTATGTCACCTTTCTGTAGATATCCAAAAGAAAGCAATATTATCCTAGCACTCATTAGAGCAGGTTAAGAGTCTCTCTGGTATTTTTGAGAGTAACTGCCAGACTATTGGGATTGGAAAACAATAAGTACTAACAGTTTTAAGTTTATGGCAAATTTTTTCAAGTATTCTGTGCATCAGGGTCATACATAAATATTTATTCCTAATGCTTGTCCTCATAGTTAATTTTCTGTAACTATTGTTAAAATCATGAGCACTGATTCTTTAACTTCAACATTCAGAAAACTACATAACTTTGTACTGTTATACAAAATTGACTCCAAATCCAAACATAAATGCTTGAAGTTTTATGCCAGATGAAAACTAATTAGTTGTAAATAATTTTAAACTAAGTGACTTTTCATAGTTCACAAACAACTTTCATGGTAATCACCAAGACAAATCTTCATCATTTCTGTACAAGATTGCTACAAAGAAAGTGTAACTTTTCTTTTTGTTATGTTAAAGAGACAGTATTATTATAGTTATATTTCATTAATTTTGGCAGAACTAATTGCTCAGGAATGAAAGCTGTTGTAGAAGATTCAACTCCACCTTCCTATAAACTTAACCAAATGTTTATGATGTCTGAGTACAAATGACTTTCAGGAGAACTTTATCTCCACCTTCCAGTTCCAAACCTCATTATTCCATCCCAAGAATCTTTTTTAGGTGTAAGTGAAAATTTTGCTTAGACACATCACCTGATTTTGGCTTGCCTTTTGAACTAGAAACAACTCACTGGAGTTTTTGAAAAAATCACTACCAGAGGAACTAGCAGAAAGACTACATAAGAAATTCACTCTCTAACTTCTCAGAAATTCAAGCATGGGGGATACTATAATAGTTGAAGCAGTCAGTTTGGTGATGTAAAAGTTTTGCACTAACTAGAAAAGTGGTGAGGTTTGCACCCATTTGTCAATCCTACTCTTATTCTTTTAAATGATGTTAAAATGTGACATTATTGCAAGTAAGTTTCTATAGCCTAAATTATCTCCATAAGTGAAGGCAGACTAAACCAAAAACATTGTTCTTGAGCAACTACTCAACACCACTGCCTTCTACATAAGAGTTAAGCCTAACCCAGCCCCAAAAGACTGTTGTATGTCTTGTTCAATCAATATGGTGACTTCTGGTCAGAAATTGCCTAGATTCAAAGCAAAACCAAACCAAACAAACAGAACCACAAACAAACAAAAGAAACGCCAACAAACCAACCCCAAATAGAAGAAAGTCTTCATAATTACGATTCCCTACCTTACCTTGACAATGCCACTCAGTTTATTGAGGTAGATATCATGCCTGTCATAAACACTTTTTAAAATAATATACTGCCTCAGAGGACACAATATAAGAGACAAATCAACCAGCTTAGATCTTAATTTCATTGACATGATTTTCGCACTGTTACTGGAATGATTTATTGATTTGTCTTTGACTGAAGAGAATCAAAGTCCTCCGCCTTAAGCTGAACTTCCAGTGGTGTTCTTAGTCTACTTTAAAGTACCTGTCAAACCGATTTGGAAATTGAAACTCAATAGAACAGTGAGTTTTATACATTACGTTCATCATCACAGCGCATATTAAATGAATTTTACTAAAGCATAACTGGGAGAAAGCTTGGAAAATTCTCCAAAGTGCTCTACTGTTTCTAAGTAACTTCTGCTGTTTGGGATTATCAGCAAGTTTGCTATTTTGGCATCACACTAGAGCCCCAGTGCCTCCATTTCTGACCCCTACAAACAAAAACAAGCTGCTCAACAATGTCTAATCCGTGCGTCATGTAATCCTGCTTAATACCCTACAAACTCTGGGTAATATTTGGGTAGTTTTTAAATTTAGCAAAGAACATCCTGGCCTAGTTCAAAGATACCCTTGCCTTGGGTAGTGTCCCCTAGAAACATCGCCCACACCAGTTTCAAAGAAGAAAAGCAAACACACACATATGTGTAAGAGAATGAACAAAAAACCAAGTAAGAGACTGTGGTCTAATGTCATAATAAAACACATAAAATTACAAATCAAATTGCTGAAATAGGAATGCATTATGCAAACACCAAACACAGCACTCAAACAATTAAAGAGCCATTCTGACTTTCTAACAGCGCTCACGGCCCCATTTACCAGCGCAAGTGCATCCGACTCCCAGCTCCCAGCGAGGGCAGGCTGTGCCACAGAGGACAGCGGCGCCGCCTGCGCAATCACACAAGCCTTCCTCCCATCAGCACCCAGCCAGTAATACACGTCAGCTATCGCTCTGACAGAGAAACACAAAATCCCTCCTTCCGGACACGGTTCGCTTCTCGAAGCACCATTATCTTACAAGTGGCTCATGCTACAAACACCACCAAGGAGGTCTAAACTAAGTCCCATTATAATTTTTCAGCATGCTGCCCTGACTGTCTTACCTAAGATCTCTCAGACCCTCGCTGAAGGACAAATATGTTCCTATTCTGTTTAGGCTCTTAGGCAGGCAGTCTCCAATCATTAGCCTCTTGTCAACAGCGATGCTGGGGTAGATTACTAGTGTGTAGTGCTTGTAATGGCAGGTGCATGGCCCTGGGGCTGCCATCTGCCAGGAAGGAAGTGTTCTCCTCTAGGATGCTGAAGAGATTGACAAATAATGTAAACAAAACACTGAATCATTCCTAATCTATGCAATAAAGCTATTACATTACTCTTCTGCAGTGTAGATGTTACCATCAGAGGTGGGGGCTTAGGTTTGTGGCATGCGTTGTTTTTTCCTAACTATTTTAGTCATTGATTTAGTGAATTTAGTGATTGAGATAAAAAACACACTCTGAAATAACTTTTGTTTAACTGAGATGGAAAATTCTAGATTTGAAAGCAAACAATAAAAACACCCTACCATCAAAGATGTTTATTTTGGAAAGTATCTCCCCACTGCTCATTTATAACTAGCCTCTTTCCAGAGTGTATTTGCCCTGCACTGTGAGCAAGAACTTGATATTTTTAAAGTTACTATTTTTGATACACAATTTAGGGTTATCATCACTGATTAAAAAAAAAAAAAAAAAAGAGAGAATGTTTTGAAATATTTTTTATAGCAAAAATAGTAACAGAACTCCAAATACTGTCTTTGGTCTTTTAAATTAATTTCTAAAGGGAAGTCTTATCATCAGATTGAAAATCTTTCCTAAACAGTCCCAGTTTAGTATCCAATTTGTCACCTGAGCTCCCAAGCAATAGCGTAACTCCATGGAAATAAGCAGGCACTTAGCTATTCTTCAGGAAAGTTACTCATTACTGTTTAACTGGCTACACAGAGATTACAAACTACTGCTGTCTTTGAGCCAGCCTCAAATGTTATTAGGTGCTTTAGCACTTTAACACACCAGGAAATACTTTTAGGTGACCCTCTGTAAAGATGTAAGCGATCTTTGCATTGATTTTTCTGTGGTTTGCATCAGGCTTGTAATACCAAAGTCTTAAAAGCTTGCGTTAACTACAAACACAACCCTGCAACTGAAGGACTCATCCTACCTGCATTAGTGTGGAAACTACAAATACAGTCTAAACCAGTAATCCTGGCTTCCTCCAAAGCTGACAGAGATGCAGGGGAAAAGGCATGCTACTTTATAACTTGCGTTTAAAAGACAATGGGGAGCAGTCACCTTTGCTGGTTCCATTTACTGCGGCTGGTTCTCCAGAGCCCTGGCAGACTGACTAATCCAAGAAGCCCACATGCTAGATAGCTAAAGGCAATTGACACAAACACAAGTGTAAAAAAACCCAAAAAGATCCCACCAAAACAACAACAAAACCAACAAACAAACAAAGCTTTTTTGTTTAAGAAACTCTGTTGCAAGAGAGACAGCATTTTCAACAACTAGCAACAAGGGGACTAATTGAGCTGAACTTGGCTTTTCAAAGCAGCCACTCTTGACCCCCCATGTACATACACACAAAACTTTAAAAATAACTATGTGCCACACAACAGACAGAAAGAAAACTTATCTGAACTTCAGAGGTCACTACAACATCTTCTAAAAACTCAAGGGATAATACTGATTTCCATGCATACACAGATCGCTTCTAAGCAAACATTTTAAGAAACTACAAAAACAACCAGAGAGTTGTGAAACTCTCATAATTACACATCCTAATTTGACAAATCAGTCAACATATACACTTTAAATTGCTATTACACATAGTGTATCAACTTAATGGTAAAACTTCTGCAAAATTTGCTATATCATGACTAACACAATCAACACAGACACAAAGAAAAAAAAAAAAAAAAACAAACCATATGTACAACCAGTATAAAAAGCATACTATATTTCAACAAATTCAGAAGAAAAAAGCCACAGATGTAACCATTTTTTTAAGATGTTTATTACTTTAAAAAGAAACATATTAATGGTGCTTTTAGAGAAAAACTTATGGACAGAAAATACCTGGATGTAATTATGCTGCCATTTAACTGCTGAACAGGGAGGGAAGCTAGATTACAGTAACTGGCTAAATTTTTCAGTGGATGCTTGCTGTGTTTCAGCTTATAAACCACTTCAGCATTCCAGTGTAATTAACCCTATTTAAAAATAAAAATAAATCAAGTGAAAAGAAACCCATGTTAGTCTCTCCTTAAAAAAACCCAAAAAAACCCCAAAACCAGAAACAAACCAACCCCACCATATAAAACATGCCCTAATACTCTTTCTGTTCAAACACTCCTTTATTCTTACTTTCCAATGAACATTAGTCTCTCCAGCTATCTTGAAAGAAATCAAGTAATCAGAAGCAATCGTCAACCTAAGCATTTCCTCTGCCTTGAGCTATGACTGTACTGGTTCATTTTAAAACAAACCCACCATTCAATTTGGTCTATAACAATTTATCTTAAATGACTCAAAGCAACCATGACATTCTTTCTATGAGCAGAATAGCTGAACATAATTTGAAGTATAAAGGAAAAAAAAAAAAATCTAATAAATATAATGATATTCTGCCTGTAACAAGCTGACACCCATATAATCAACATAATTTAAAATATTAAAAGCTTCATTTAATCCTAGATAATTTCAGTTTACATTTTGTGTTTTGTGAGTGGCACTGCTAGGTTCAGATCTAACCATTTTGGTTTAGTCACCTGCAAAATGCCATCTGAAAGACAGTAAGTGAATTTCAAGATGTTTAAAAGAAAACCTTGAATTTTTAATTCTAAGTGTGAGTTAAAAAGTAAGTTATTAAAAGTAGCTCAGTTCTTTAGCTCAGTTCTTTCAGCTGGCAGTTTGATGTTCTTACAGAACTTAACAGTAAGAGAAACTACTACTACAGATTTATTCAAAAAACACTTTAAAAATGTATAGATGTAGTTCTTTTAATCCTTTTAAGAAGTCATTTTAAAATGAGCATTAATTTTGTAAACAGCCAAATATTCTCATGCTGCTTGGAGAACCAAAACTTTCTGGCAGCTGCCATATGAAGAGGAGGTCAAGAAAACAACTTAATGTAATTTATTGTGTAAAGTAATCACAAAGAAAAAGGAAACAAAGTTTATGTTCTCCACAATCTAAAGCACCATTAGAAAGACAGAGGAAGAGATTTTTTAAGATAGGCTTTTTTATTGTTTAAGTGCAACCATAAAACCCTCACAAAACTAAAAGCTAATTGACAAGGTGAGTGCAAGGGGAGGATCACTATTATCAAAAATCACCTTATTATGATTTTAATTAGATGCATTACAGATGATGACTTCTTCAAACAAATCAAGGCAAAAGAAACTGACACAGGAGGAACAGAACCCTCAAAGTTTTTTGATATACTACACATAGTATCTGTTCAATTTCAGAAAACTAGACCGAGTACTAGAAATGTTTACAAGTTAAAACTACAGAGCACTCTGTGAATGGAAAAGAAAACAAAATTAAAGATAACCCACTCTGGTGATTTAGATTAAGGAAAATTCCCTATTATACACTCACTAAATTTAATGGTAATCTTAATTAAGAAGTCCAGGATTACACACAAAGAGTAAAATCTTAACCCCATTGACACAGAAACAAAACTCCTATTTGACTTCAGAACTAAGATCCACCATAAAAAGTCACATCATTGGTGTGTGTAATCTGTCATAAATATGCTGGAATAAATAATTTACACTTTATGAGAAAAATGTGTTAACATCTCCATAAATAATGAAATCCATACACAGTCCACATGTTTCTAAGCAAAAAAGCAGTCATAATTTAAGAACAAAGGCTAGTTATTAGCAAGTAACAGGTTTTAACCCACCAACAGCAGTATTATTTTATTTACATATCAGATGAAGGCAATTGTTTATCCAACTCCTAAATATTTGCACATTTTTAGAACACAGTAAAACTGAATACAGCAATAATTTCAAGCAACCTTTTAACTGTTGTGTTTTGATAGTAGCTGTGGATGCACTCACTCCTTGCTCTTGCCATGACAGGATAGTATGAACAGAGATTTGCAAAAGCAAAGCACTCCCTACAGCAGAGGCAAGTTACTGATAGCAGAAAAACACGCTGCATGTGAAAGCCAGCCACCTTTAAACAATACAAGTAATTTCCCTTAAAACATTTATCCACATGAAAATACAACTACTGTTACAGACCTTAAGGAAGAACTCAGACTCATTTTTACATGTATTTTGCACAAATCAAAATCCTTCAAGAATTCAATACATGTTTTTTTACATGTATTTTGCACAAATCAAAATATTAATTTTCTGAGAAGGTAATTACAAGGAGCTTGTTTGTATACTCTGTATCTCAGTCTCCTGATCTAAATATTAAACAGAAGTGGATTTTCTATCATTTTAAAATTACTAGAAACCACTCTTAAGTAAAACTAATCATTTTTCCGAAGTAAAAACAAAGTTTGAAAAAAATGCAAACTAAACAAAGAATGCTGATTATATAAGCTCTCTCCTGTGCAAATCAGTAATTTTTACAGAATCGGATTTTCTCAAATCTACCAAAATTACTACCGTTGAAACAGTTTTGTCTATGCACAAAATACAGGTTTTTTTAAAACAGAATATGCTTTTCAGTAAAACATGAAATTCCTAGGAGTCTCCCAAATCACAATGTTCGAAACTCAAATACATTAGCAAAATTCTGGGTGACCTTTTTAGGCACTGACAAAAGACTTTCCATAAACAAACTTTAGTGTGAAATCCCAAAGAAAACCAAAAGGGAAACTAGGAAATTCGCAGAAATTTATTATTCAATTAAACTTACACCACAGAAGTCCTTTGTGATGTATCTCTCCTTCCCCATGTGCGACTTTCCCAGTTTGGCTGCCACAAGTGCAATTAACCTGATGCCCTGTTTTTGTTACCCAACCCACTGTTGGCTGAGGATGCTGGTGGTGTGAGGTTCTTCCTTACTACCTTGACCTGACTCTGGTTCCATCCATCCATCCATCCCTGCATCCCGTACCTCTGAGTGCACCCTACAGGCTGGCACCCTTCTCAGGGAAGCGAGGTGCTGGAGAAGACAGCCCACCTCCTACAGATAGGATCAATCCCAACGAGCCTCCCCGCACCACTCCTCCATGTGATCTGCGTTTAGAAGCTTACGGGAAAGAGGAAAAACAAACACACATGCAGATTAAATATTAAAATAAGGCAAGCCTATAACCGTCCTTGGACAAACACACGCAGCAGCAGCACTGAGCCCTCTCCGCTGTAAGCCGCGTACCACATTAACACGGTTGCGTTTCTCTGCATTATCCTTTTGTTTACAGGATGGGAAGGACAGCGGTCGTTTCCCTCTCCTTATCTGACCGCCCGCCGCTCCCATTCCCGCGTGCCGCCTGCTGCGGCCGCGCTCCGCGCCGGGTTTTCCCAGTAACCGGTGCCCGCCCCCCATCCTCCCGGAGGGTTAGCAGTTTGGGGAATGCTGTGGAAATAGCTCTTTCCCAACACCAGGCTTCATTTGCAATTGGGGTTGTAGGTGGCTCAAGACAAGCTCCTCATTTCTGCGAAAAATCCATCTGTTTGCAAAGCAAAGGGGCGTGATCATCTGCTGGCGCCCGGGACCGTCATCCCAAGGCTGGGCAAGGAGAGCGGGGGCTGCAGCATCCGCACCGGGCTCAGGCAAGCCACAAAGATCCTGAAAGCGACCCCAGCAAAACTAAATGCAAGAGACAAACAAGGCTCGGCCCTCAACCCTTCCAGTCATTCAGAGTAAGCCTTCATCTTTTCAAACTCTGACATTGCATTCAACAATCCTCTTGTCTTAATTAGGTTCAAAGCTTGCTCTGCAAACGGTGCATCTCTCATCTTTTCCATCTTCCTGTACTTCCTATCAAAAGAGAAAATATTTTCTTCTTCAAAATCAACTAGCTACTAAGGAAACACAAGAAAAAAAACCCTGCAAGTGGCTCTCACAAGCTTTTGCTGCTCACTTGTTATCGATGTCTGTGTATCAGCACTGTGAATAGAGAGGCAATACCTATTCTCCTCCAAGCAATTGCTACATGGCTTGTCATTTCACGCAGCTATACCCAAAAACATATTACAGCTATCTATGCATAAGGGCTTGACTACTATGTCTTGCATAAATCCAAGGTCCAAGAGAATCCTTACAAGTGTCTCATTATTAACTTTTCCTCCTTGACAGACTGGCTGTTCTGTGCCCTCCTCAACCAGCCCCCCAGCTGTGTACAAATCCTCACTCACTGAGATAAGGTGGAGTAGTGTTTTGGGGAAGAAAGAAGAATATTTGCTTCCTTCCTTTTTTTTCTCAGCCTAACCAGCACCTAATTAAAGGAATAGCTACATACTGAAAATCGAAATTCTTTCTCACCCTAACTTTCAGATTTCTTCAGTTTGACACCCAACATTTGCAATCCATGAGCCATCAACTGGAGCACTGTTACACACCAACACAGGGTGGCCCCTTAAGTGAAATATGTGGTAAAGCATACAACAGCTCAAGCATATAGTGACTTCTGAAAAGAATTGCCATTTCTTAAATTCACATTCCACACTCACTATGATCCACTGTTGAACTTTTACAAGAGAGGAGATATTATAAAACCACGATATTAACTTTATCCTTGTCAATTTGATTACTACAGACCTCAGCTAGAGAGCCAAAGTTGTTTCTGTAATCTGGTGTCCTCAGTGAAACAACCCTGTTTTTAACTCAATCATTTTACATTTTTAAACAGTATTTAAAAGTTGCATTAACATAAACTATTTAGGTCACATTTTCCAAACACCTTCCAAAATCTTGCTAAAGAAAACTCTGAATACAGCCCAAACATAGAAACTGTGTAAACAGATTCTCACCTAGTACCCAGAAGTATAAACATGTAATAATGGCACAGCAGTACTGAAATATGAATAAATATTCCAAAATTAAACCTTTTTCCTCATACAAAGAGCCACCAAGTTCTTCAAGACTGCTTATTACAAGTAAAAAGGGATAAAAGTGATTTTAATGGAAGTGAAGAGGGATAGTGCTCTACACAACAACACACAACTTTGTGATGGTAAACACAAAGCACAAACACGCACAGCAGGCACTGTCAGACATAGCTACTCACCTTTCACAGCACTGGCTTCTTTCAGGTTGTGAGACATAAAGTCTATGCTGGCATAGGTGCTCATCTCTACTCCATTGATGCCCCCATTCAGGAGATGCCTAGCTTTCAACCTGGATTTGTCACAGTTTGCCAGGGACCCATCCACCACATCAATGGCAATGTAGTTGAGGCCGTTCTGGAAGCCAGCCGAGGTCTCCCGGCACATGGGACTGCTACCCTGCTCCTCCTCTAGGCCTTCACTTTTCCTGAGGGACACGTTCTCCACTGAGGCTGAGTTGTGTCGTTTGGGGTTGTGTGCGAAGGAGGGGGACACTGGGGTCACAGTGGTGGTGGAGGAGAAAGTTTCTGAGCTGTGCCTCCTCCGCCCCTGGGGATCTGCCCGGATTACTTTGGCCCCTCGATTAGGGTCTGGGGGAGGGCTGGAGAGAATGAAAGCCTCCACCCCAGAGAGCGTGAGCCTCTTCACGCCAGATGTGGGGCTGGTGACCCGGGCACTTTCTGGTTTCTGAACAATGGGTTGAGGTGGGGTAGTGGCCATGCCAAAGGTCATTTCGGTGTAATCACCACCATCCGATGGGCTGGACGAACAAGCCACCCCCACAGCTGTTTTCAGGTAGTGCCCACTGGGCTGGCTGGTGCTGGAGGAAGAACCTGGAGAGAGAGCTTCCAAGGAGCCCACTGAGACCGTGCCCGACTGGGAGGGTGACTGTGACCCGAAGTCAATGTTCATGTAGTCAGAGAGAGGGGAGCGCCGCTGCCCCGTGCCTGAGCCCAGGGAGGAGGCTGGGCTGTCAGCAGGCAGTGAGGGGGGAGAATAGACAGCAGCGTCCCCAAAATCAATGTTGATGTATTCACCAGGGCTCTTGGGCTCCGCCGGCAGAGGGTGTTCATTCATGCTGGGCAGCATCGTCCGCAAGGTCTCCAAAGAGAGGCGGCTGGGCCGGGCCACCCGCTGGCACCGCTGGCTAAGGAAGCTCTCGGTCCGGCTGTGCCGCAGGGGCGAAGGCACCGTGTGGCTGGAGGGAGCGAAGGTGCCTGCAGGAAACTGGCTGGCTCCACACACTGCCTCCTCCGGGATCATCCTCCCCGGGGAGTTCATGAAGACATACTGGTCGCTGTCCTTTGCCAAGCCCTGGCTCTTGTAGGAGCGGGGTAAGGAGCTGTATGAATAGCAGCTGGGCTTTGGGGGCTCACTGGACCCGTGCCCTGAAGGGGCAAAAAAGAAGTCTGGCGGGGTGAGGGAGGGAGCTTGGGGCCCATTCTGGGGTTCCCGAGGGGACATATTAATATAGTCGCCGTTACTCAGCCTTCCATCTGAGCTCTCCACAGACAACTTGGAACCGCACCACATCCGCATGTACCCACTATCGTCAGGGGAGCTCTCCCCAGGTGAGCTGGTCTTGTAGCTGCTCCCGTTCCCCGGGGACCCGCTACCCACCCCTGCCCGGGGCTGCAGAATCTGCTTGGGGGCAGACACGCTGGTGGGGCTCATGGGCATGTAATCGTCGCTGCCCCGGCTTCCCTGTCCTAAGGATGCGGCCACACCAGGGGTCATGGGCATGTAGCCGTCATCATCTCCCCCTCCTCCCCCCAGTGCCGACGGGCCCAGATTGGTGCTGCTGCTGCCGGAGCTGCGGTGAGAACCGATCTCGATGTCCCCGTAGTCCTCGGGGTAGGGGGTGTAGGTCACTTTGGGGGAAGCCCCGACTTGGCAGGAGGGGAAGAGGCGGCCAGCGCTGCCGGCGAAGGTGGCGCGCATCAGCGTGTACTC